>JASSRZ010000023.1:543853-555514 GCA_032164315.1 Malacoctenus gilli
AAAAGGTTCCCACCCGGAACGGCGCGCCCGCGCAATTACCGTCTGGGCGGGAGGGCCCGCCCCCCCCCCCCCCCCCCCATTCAGCCCAAGACAACGCGGGCCTCCGGCAGCTGGCGGGCCGCACGCCGGCGCCACCTCAAAGAGACGGACGGAGGCGCTCTCGCCGCACATAATGGCAGCGAGCGCGGGAGCGGACGCATCCACGAGCAGGAGCGAGGGGGAGAGCCGCCGGCGAGCGCGCCGCCGCCGCCGCCAACGCCGGCGTGCGGGAACCTCCTTCCTACCGAGATAATCTAAATGATAATGTCATCTGCCGCTTTGTTCATAAATCGAACCGTCCCCCCCTCGCGGCGCAGGTTTGGGCGCGAAGGTTATCGGGGAGCGCTGATGAGTTTACGGAACGGCGCTGATGACACGCGCCGTTTGGATGCGCGGCCGCACGCGGCGGCGGCGGCGGCCGGCGCCAGAAGGTTAAAATCTTTCCTTTCAAGGGCCTCAATCAGGCTCAAAGGAAAACAGTAATCACTGTCTTTCAGCGCGTCCCGGCCGCGCTCGTCAGCCCCTCCGCCTGGCGCGGCAGCCGGAGCAATCAACCTGCCAGGCATTAGCAGCGGATAGACAATCTGAAAATAAAGGGTATAATGCACCTGCCAGCCAAAATGGCCATTTGGAGAAAAGCTAGTGATCCTGGTGACCCCACTGGGGATGCGTGGTGGGAGGGGGGGGGCCGCCGCCGCCGCCGCCGCCACCGCCGCCGCGCGGGTGGGTGGGTTGCATTTAACAGAACTCACCCGGATCACCGATGTCCCACACACACTGACACCTCCTCTCAAAGCAGCCCCAATTATGCCTTTTGTACCACTTAAGAAATAAAAGCTTTTGGCCGAGGGGGAGCCCGGGAAGGGGGGGGGCGGGGCTAATCACAAGTCTTAGTCAATAGACAATATATTAATGCAAACATGGCATGGGGCCAGTGATGAACAACTGACTGCAGAGCTCGCGGCTGCAGGTGTCTCCCACTTTCTATACGCGCCGAGACAACGAGGGTCCGACGCGCGCACGTGCACACGAGGGGGGGGGGCAGGCGGCTGTCCTCCACCGCCAAACAGAGCCAATCGACCGGCACCAACGGCGAGCGGCCCGACAAACGGCCTCGTCGCAGAACGGCAACGGCGGCAGATATTTTCCTGGTGGTGATCATCAAGTGCATAAAAGCTGACCAGCGTCACAAGAGGCTCTCGAAACGAGAAGGCCATTAAGGGCTCGTGTGATTAAAAGTTTTGACCTGCCTCAGAATTCGCCGTGATTAAAACAATCACATTCAATTAAATATCAGACGTAGTAAACGGCTCGCCCCCCCCTGCCCCCCCCCAACAATATCTTACTCCATAATTACAGCCTCTTGTTAGGAGTGCATACTGATGCTTGGTATTACCTGCAGCAGTGACACAGTCGTCACACTAATGGCTTGAAACAACACGTTTCTGAATTAGGCGCCAATGGAAAATTGAAGTTTTTTTGGGGGCGACAAACTGAGGTGAAAAACACTGGAAAATAAATCTCTCGTCGGTTCGCCTTTTCAAATCTATTCCAGTAGCTTTTTGTGTTGAAAAAAAAACAAACTCGACACTTCGAGTTCTGGACCCGACATCCCATAATGTCTCCACACAGCTCAGATGCTCAGTGTGAGCCACAGAATCACTTCAAAGCTGTGATTTCCAATTCTCATGAATGCAGCACAGGTTATGCTGTGAGTTGCTAAAAGGCTGAGACGCTGCCAATCAAGCTGTTACCGTGGTGACGGCGGCTGTTTGTTGACAAACGTGTAAACCAAAGACGTTTTTCTCTAACTTTAGTTTTGAAAATACTAAAACTGTTTAAAAACTGACGTTTGTTCAGTTTAACGAAGAAGTTCTTCGCTCGCAGTTCAGGTTTGGAGCATCAAGTATTTGGTTCGTAAAGAATTAAATTCATCCTTTAACTGGAAGTAATCCGAGTACTCGAGCTGCAGTTACAGATCTGGGTCAGCAACACAACAGGATCCATCAGGCGACACGTAACAACAGCGTCGACAAACAACAACATGAGCGAGAGCGACAGGCGGCGGCGAGGCCTCCTCGTTACGTGAGGCGTCGCGCTGACAACGAGGGAAGCCTCAGCAGCAGCAGCAGCCTCATTGTCAGCCTGCATCAGTCTTAGCAGCTGCAGCATTAGCAGCAGTATCAGCATCAGCTGCCTCATTCTTAGCAGCCTCAGCAGAATTCGCCTCTGCAGCCTCATTCCCAGCCTGCATCAGCCTTAGCAGCTGCAGCATTAGGATTAGCAGCAGTATCAGCAGCAGCTGCCTCATTCTTAGCAGCCTCAGTAAACTCAGCAGCCTCATTCTCAGCCTCAGCAGCAGCTTCAGCCTGCATTAGCAGCAGCAGCTGCCTCATCCTTAGCAGCATCATTCTCAGCCTCAGCCTGCATCAGCCTGAGCAGCATTAGCATTAGTATCAGCATCCGTGGCCTCATTCTTAGCAGCCTCAATCTCAGCAGAATTTGCCTCAGCAGCCTCATTATTCTCAGCCTCAGCCTGCATCAGCCTAAGCAGCTGCAGCATTCGCAGCAGTATCAGTATCAGCTGCCTCATTTTCAGCCTTGGCAGCAGCTGCCTCATTCTTAGCAGACTAAGCAGCCTCAGCCTTAGCAGCTGCAGCATAAGCATTAGCAGCAGTATCGGCATCAGCTGCCTCATTCTCCGCAGCCTCATTCTAAGCCTCAGCAGCAGCTTCAGCCTGCATTAGCATCAGCAGCCTCAGCCTGAGCAGCTGCCACATTCTTAGCAGCCTCATTCTCAGCCTCAGCCTTAGCAGCTGCAGAATTAGCAGCAGTATCAGCATCAGCTGCCTCAACCTCAGCCTGCATCAGCCTTAGCAGCAGCCTTAGCAACTGCAGCATTAGCAGCAATATCAGCATCACCTGCCTCAACCTCAGCCTCGGCAGCAGCATCAGCCTGCATTAGCATCAGCAGCCTCATTCTCAGCCTCCTAAGCCGCCGCCGCCGCCACCGCCACCGCCGGGGCAGGCCAGCCCAGCCGCTCCCTGCAACGCCACCGCCCGCTGACCTTGAGAGCGCCGCGCCGTCGCCTCCTTTTGACAACACGATAAATCGCTCAATCAGTTTGCCGGCCCGACGCCACCCCGCGCATCAGAGCGGCGCCGAGGGGAGCGCGCCGGGAAGGAGACGTCGCCGCGTCGAGTGCCAGAAGTGATGGTGTGAAAATGCACAATGTCACTGAGTGTGTTTTGTTATGTGCCTGTGCGCTGAAGGGAGAAGACAGGGAAGCGAGGGACTTGATGAAATGATTACATAGTGGCAGAGGGTGGAAGAAGGGGGCCCCGCGCCGAACAGCTGGCACAAACCAGCGCCGCTTAACACACTTTTACAATGCCCAGTCGAGTCCGGAGCAGCGGGCGGCGGCGGCGGCGGCGGCGGGGATGCTCTTCATCCCTCACTTGTTCTGCTCGCCGCTTCCTTCCACAAAATCACACAATTTTATCTTCCTCCGGCTTTGCCGCACGTCACCTGATCGGACAACAACCGACAATCAGGACGCTGTTTAAAAAACCCTAACCAGGCCTTCGAGGGATGCTCACACGCGCGCACGTGCCAGCTGGTGCAAATAAAACGGCGGGCGGCGGCGGCGGCGGCTGTAGGGGGAGGAGGCGGGGACGGACTCGTCCGGTAGACGCGAGTGGAGCTCGGAGACAACGAGCCCAATCAGGACGCCAGTGGAGCGGATTATTCCCCCATCTGTCATTAGAAAAATCAAGCCGGCAACAAGCAGCTCCGCCTGAATATTGCATATTTGGTGCAACATGTGTTCGACATGTGGTCTCCCTCCTTCGTGCCGCCACATGAAAGCCGCGCCGCGCCAATTACATCCATATCGACACGCTCCGGCGGCGGCGACGCGAGGCCTTCCTATCTTCCGCCGCCATCTCGTTTCGCCTTCCTGACGCCGTTTCTGTTTCCGGGGTTCTCGTTTTTTTTCCCGCTCGCTTTCATCCGGTTGTAAAACCCGACGGCGTCCACTTTGTCCTCGGCGTCTCGTTCGCTCAGAGAGGCGGAGTTTCTCCTGTCGAAAACACGCTCGCTTTTTGTTGTTTTTTTTTTCACCCGCACAAACCCAGCACGCGGTGCGTTCAGGAACCCTCCGGTAACCCGAGGGTCACGGCGCCAGTCACCTTCTTTGGTCTGGGTCACGATGGGCGTCTGCGTCTCCTTGGTGTAGGACACCATCTCGCGAGGCGGGAAGTCCACCTGCGTGATTTTGGCCATTCCCAGCTTCGGAGTCGCGCGCCTGGAACCAGAGAAGAAGTCAAACGCGGCGCAGCAAAGACGCGCGTGGACCAAAGCAGAAGCGTCAAACGAACAGTTACCATCTGGCCTCCTCGCTAGGGAAACTCTGCGCAGGTCAGAAGTCAGTCAATTAGTGTATAAGGCGGCAGAACGCCGCCGCAGAGAATTAATTACAAGGTTCATCGTGCCGTTCCTGCATGCATGACTTCACTTCACTGTCCTGCTGACTGTATTAATCCATTCATGACTCGGAAGGATTCAAGTACTCATGCCGTAGATTGAGAGAAGGGAAAATGACCAGGAAAGGAGAGAAGAGATTGTCCAGTACCCCAGCTCAGAGTCAGAGTGAAGTTGGAGGGTGGACGGGTCAGAGTCCCAGTGCAGAGTCCTGATTAGTGTCACGGCAACAAGGCGGCATTAGTGAGAGAGAGAGAGAAGCAAGCACAAACGGAGAGGAGACACGTTAGCACAACACGCACGCCACTATCAGCCACAATCAGTTCAACGTGGGATCAAAGACGGGTTCAAATCGGAGCTCGTTTGGTTTCAAGCTGGAATCTGTCCACACAAAAACCCCCCCGACAATCCTCTGACTGGACACAAACTCGGGCTGGGCGAGGAGGGTGCCGCCCGCGGGGCCCCCACCACAAGGCTGAGTGTGTAGCCAGCGAAGGGAGGGGGGAGGGGGAGGGGCGAAGGGGAGAGAGAGAGAGAGAGAGAGAGAGAGAGAGAACCCTGAGGGAGAAAACATGACCTCCATGTGTGTAGGAAATGGCCATGCTGGTGAGGGAAATGAGTCAACACGTAGCGGGAACAGCTCCCTGGGCCTGATGGGACACTGGGGGGGCTTGAGTTTCAGCCCAGGGAAGGGGGCTCTAATTAGGGGTTAAGAAGTCCCCCCGGCGTCGCAGCAGCCCGCTGTTTTATTGTTAATTTAGGATCGTTCTAATTCAACGGCACGTAAATGAAATAAACATGCGCACGTTGGCACGAACTGGTCATCGCTCACAGCAATCACATCGGAAAGCTCGGAGGCTCCTGAAGGAATCGGGCTTCAGTCGCAAAACCTTCGCCGACAGTTTGGAAACAAAGCGAAGCTCATTAAACAGACGCGCTGCTGCTGCTGCGACGCTTCGTTTTAGACGTAGAGACGCAAAAAGAAACACGTCTGAGGACGGTTTCATCGATGGAGCGACAAACGGTTAAAGCGTTGGGCCGGTTCTCTTTTGTGGGAGGAGTTTCTTTGTTTTCACACGGCCAGATGACTGATTCAAACATGTGTGTGTGTTTGTGTGTGTGTGTGTGTGTGTGTGTACCTGGGTCCCACGGCTCCATCAGAGTCCTGGCTCCCCGTCTCGCTTGGCGTCCCCGCCGATTTGGCGGTGGGGGACGTGGGAGGAGGAGGGACTGAAACGCAGAGACGGAACGATATTCGCGTGTTAGACGGTGACGCCGCGCAGCGCCGGACGGTGTCACGGCAGACCGGCGCGGCTGCGTCAGGTGTCGGAGGAAAGTTTCACATTTCACGGTAGAACAAAAGCGATAAGAGGACTTCATTTAACATATAACCAGCTTCAAATGTAACAAATACTATAAAGATGGACCAAGTCTGAACAAAACAAACTGAAGGACAATAAAAGATAATAATAAGAATGATAATCAATCAATAAATAAATAATAATAATAATAAAATACTAAAAATGGCAATAACAAAAAATACTAAAATAATAATAATAAAAAATACTAAAATAATAATAAAAAATACTAAAATAATAATAATAATAATAATAATAATAATAATAATAATAATAATAATAATAATAAAGGTAGAAGGGGTTGAGCAGTATTTTTCTTGTTCAGGTCTGCAAATTTTGACAGATTCTCGTATGGATCTCTTCTGCCACCTACTGGCCAAGCTTTGACATTGCTCTGAAAACAGAGTTGAGTCCATAAACAAAAACAAGCATCACTCAACACTTAGAGTATCATTGTAAGTATTTTTTCCAACATTTACCTTCAGGATGTTTCTGAGCTAAAGTGAGATCTGGGCGAGTCATGTGACTCCCTCTTTATTGGGGGTGTGAGGCGTCTCGCCGGACGTACCGACAGGAGTGTCTGCTGTGAGTCCCACGCTCTGCAGGAAGGCCTCGGTCTCACGCCTCTTCTTCTCCAGGTCAGAATCATCCTGCTGAACTTCTGACGCCTTCTGCTGGTCGGCCTGCAAACAGCGAGGCAGCGGCGTGAACGCGAGACGGCAGCGGGACGCCGCCTCGCTCGGACACGTGCAAATGAGCTGGACATTTCCCGGGTTTCTCAGGCTAAAACGTAAAAGATCAGCAACGATTCACAGCAGAAAAGAGTCGCTGAAAACGTCACCGAGAAAGCTGCTCGTCGGCAACGTCACCAAACACACAAAGATGCAGAGAAACCATCAACAGGTCACAACAGTTACGGTGGAAACAAACTCATCATGTGTCCATTTCTTCCACGATGAGTTGCGTTCAGTGTCACGCAGATAACGTGGGACGTACCGACTTCTTGCGCTCCTCCTCCTTCCTCCTCTTCTCCTCTCTGATTTGCGCCAAACGCTGCTTCTTCCTCTCCAGCTCGGCCTTCAGCTCACTTTTGTCGGACATGATGCCAAAACTGTGTGCAGAACAAAAAAAATTAAAAAATAACATAACTCTGTTTGGTTCCACTTCCACAAATACACTCAATTCTGTTCACGGCTTCCGCATTTTCATGAATGAGACACTGGAGGAGTTTGACTCATTGTCAAGATTTGACTTCAAATGTTCAATAAATGTTTGTTATGTGTCAGAGACATTTCAAGCATCCCAAAACACCAGAAAGCAACTTATCACGTTCGTTTCTAAAACTTGTTTTTGCTTTTTATTAATAAATAACTGAGGACTCACTGATAATAGACCTAAAATAAAACATCAGTGTCCAAAATTAGCCAGACTGGTAAAATATTTCAGTAATTCTCACTTTTGTTTGTTGTAATTTGAGAAGATTTACAGGAAAACGTCATAATTTAACTTTCCCAGAGTTCAAACTCACTGATATCAGTGAAACTTCACGTAAATATGAAGGACATCTAAACAAACAGCTCAGAGTTGATCAGTTGATGTCAAAGAAGCGTTGAAGTTCCAGTTGACGCTTCACCAACACCAACCGGACTAACTGAGCCGACAGGCCGCGACATGAGGCGTGTTTTCGGGCGTCAGCGCGGCGGATCTCGGCCTCTCAGGTGCGATGTGTCAGCCGGGAAGCGAACAGAGCCCCACCCAGTCGGTGCTGCCACTCAGCAGGCTTAGCTTAGCATCGCCACCGCTTCACCGAGTACCGGTACTTGTCAGTGCGGTTTTCGACCGGACAGGAACCGCTCCGATCACGGTGTTTGACTTTATAACGACTTGCTCGACTGTTCGCATCAGTTTGACGGTTTAAACGCTCCGATCTGAACGGCCGCTGCCGGAAGCTAATGGTAGCCTCGTTAGCTTCACCGTTAGCTTCAGCGTCCTCGTCCCACAACGGACTTAAAGCGACCACTAGACTGGGCTGAAGGTGGTCGAGGGGATGAGACGTTGCGGACACAGACGAGCCGATAGTTTCGAACTAAACAACACAAAGCATCAACTCGAATCATCACACGGCGGCTCGCTTCCGAAGCTAACGGCTAAGCAGCTACAGCCAGCGCTCAAACGGACCCAATCTTGAGTCCGGAACGCGATTTAAAGTTTAGACCGAGTCTGGGAATGAAACCCGGGTCCAGCTCTCACACTGATAAAGCCTCATAAAGACGCCGGAGCGGCTCTCACGGCCTTGATCGAGCGATAACGAACCTTTGCAGCCGCTTTTTTCCCCCCACCTGACACCTTTGAGCCTTCAGCCAAAACAATCAGGATGCGGAGACAGCGACGGGAGCCGCGAGGGGCCAAAACACGCGCTTCGCTTCGACGTGGCCGCTCCGTGGTCATATGAGGCCAGGCACGCTTCCGCGGATTAAGCCGCGGAAGAAGCAGAAACAGCGTGAAACTCCGTGTTTGGAGGGGTCTCCTGGAACCACTGTATCGGATTACTTTCGAGTCCGACTGATACTTTAAAGTACAAGAGTAATCAGTAATCCGAGACAACAACAGGAAGTCCAGCCACAGTGTCCTAATGGACGGTTTGCTTCCACCGCGGACACTCTAATTACTGTTTGTCTACAGAGACGAGGGATGATTTTCAGAAGCAACTTTATTATGAAATATAAAAAAGAAGTTAAAGTTATACAGAGAAATGGCTGAACTAATGTTTTGTTTATTTATCTTGTGTCCTACGAAAGCAGATTCCCACCACCTGAAACTAAAGACCTCACCACCACTTAACCTCGTAACATTGCTAGAAATGCTTTAAATGAAACGATGCTTCGAAGGTGCTAAACAGAACGCTGTAAATGGAGAAATATGAGAGTCATTTCCTGTGACTCAGACGGCGTCGACTCGCCGCCTCAAGCTGCTTCTCAGTCGGCCTGCTCGTCCAGTTTGTTGGCCCTTCTGCGGACGTCCACGCCGCTCTCGGCGTCGTTGCCCTCGGACAGCTGGGACAAGGCGGGGCCCACCCTGCTGCCGTCCTCGGCCCCCGCCTTGGTATGCGGCGTCGGCAGGACCTGCTCGCTGGGCCGCTTCCAAGAGGTTCGAGTGGCAATCCAAAGGATTAGACCCCCGAAAACCACCAGGAGGAGCCCCAGAACGTTCACGAAGATGGCCTCCGGAGGGGAGTCCTTGTATTTGGGGTCTTTCCTGAGAGAGAGGAGTCAGACTTCATGCTTTTAACACGTATTAAAAAGGGAGATTTTATCAAACCTTGTCGGAAACTTACAGGCCAAAAATGAGTTTCTCGGTGATGCCCATCAGCGCCACGGCGATCACACTGGTGAAGAGCAGAAGACCGCCGTAGACATGAACGGGCATGAAGGATGCTCTCCAGGACACAGGTGCGACTGGGATCAAGTACAGGCCAACTCCAAGCACAAGCTGAGGGGGGGAGAGAAGGGGGAGAGGGGGAGGAACAGAGAGAGAGAGTGTCTCAGACAATGGAGCGTTACAGCCATGATGACGCTGCATTTTACACCTAGAAAAGAGGATCTTGCTGCTCCGTTCAGTGTCACACAAACGTAACATCACTGACTCCATCGACCAACACTCGCTGGTAAACGACACAACAACCGAGCAGAGCAGCGTGCTCACCTGCAGGCCGTACAGGACCACCGCTGTCAGGCCCAGCCAGCTGTGGAGACTGTACATGTTGGGGATCTTGGCGCCGTTGTGGAAATCGAACACGGCCACCAAAGAGACGACGGCCAGAACGAAGGCCAGCGCGTTGAAGCCGGCGTGGACCAACTTCATCGCCAGTTTGCTGCACTGCCACGTCCACGGCAGCCGGTACACGATGATGGCTGTGAGAGAGAGAGAGGCGTTGGGTCAAGAATAAATGGCTCAGTTTGCTTTTTGACATGAGACGGAAAAGAAACAGACTGAAGACAGAAAGATATCAATAAAATCAGCCACATTTTATCTTCTTTTTACGTAAAAAACTATGTTAGTTTGCAGAAAATGTCCAAACTTCATCTGTTTTCAAGCTGTTTCTCTCTGAAGATGTGACCTGAAGTGACTCCCTTCACTAAACCGACTAAAAACACCCCAAAAGTGACCATTTTAGGTTGAAATAATCAAGGAAGAAGTTGGTAGCAGCTGCGCATCAGGAGCTGTCAGCTGCAGCCTCTGTGCGCGCGTCGCCCCGAGCCGCAGCGCCCCCTGATCGCCGACCCGGAGCGCCTCCTCTTCCTCACCGAGTCCCTGTAGAACCACGAAGCCGACCACCACCAGCACCGGATGCCAGTTGAACTCGGCCAGTCCGCCGTCCCAGGCCAAGCCCTCCTTGTAGTGCAGCACCCAGTGGAGCACGAAGACCACGGCCACGAGCCCGACGGCGGCGGCCGCCGACAGAGCCGCCAGGAACCGCGCGCGGTGCTCCATCAGCGGCGGGCGGCGGGGCGAGGAGACGCTGCCGTCCTGTCAACTCCACCAAACACTTCAAGTGGCGGCCGTGACGTGTCCAAGTCACGTGACCCGCGTTGAACAAATATTTGGAGGCGGGAAAAAAAAGTGTTTTGCAACTTTGCTGGTTATAAAACAGACTGGTTACAGAATAATGTGAATGTTTTGGTTTAGGAGGGGGCGGGGCCAGGTCTCTGGAGGTCTTCCAGGAGGGGGCGGGGCCAGTGAGGGATGAGTGGTGGGGGGAGACTCTTGAGTTTTCGGTTCCGGGAAGAGAGACAAGTGAAACTGAGTGAATCACCATGGCAACTGAGTGTGAAGCCAACAGGCTCACGGGCAGGTTTCCTACAAGAAACACAGAGTTCATCCTGCAAAGAAAGAAGGTTTCAAAGTTGGCGCTGAAGAAAAGAGGAATAAAGTACAGAAGACGGAAATCTGAAGAGGAAAGACTGGAAAAACGGGATCTCAGGAGTCCACAACAAAGTCCAGGTTTCCTTTCTGTGCTCATATTAAAATATTTATTTCATTTCAACATGACGGATGCAAAAAGTATAAATAAGAGTATCGTCTGCATATTGTGAGTCCATGAAACCGTCCTCCAAAGCGAGCTCTCCATCATTCCTCTTCAACGAGCTGGACTGCAGCCCGAATTGGTCCTTCATCGCAGCGCAGGTCTGAGGTCCACGTAGACCGGCTGAGGGTTCAGGTGAGTCCCGAAGGAGAAGCAGTTTCCTCCACCTCCCACCAGGAGCAGCTGTGGCTCCTCCGACCCCGTCAGCTCGGAGCAGAACGAGTGGAGCATCAGAGGCCGAGGCACCGAGGTCTAAAGCAGGCAGAGACCACAGTCTGATGATGATGGAAAGTTCTTCTTCATTCTAAAAGTTTGGGATTCTACCTCAGTTTTAATCTTTAATATTGAAATTTTACTGTTTTACTTGTTTTCCAGGGTGGAATTTCTCGAGTTTTTGTACTTTTATTGTTGAAATGTTCATTAGTTTAGTTTAGCTGCTCTTAAGATGCAGTTTCTTCTTAAACTGTACTTTCCGATTCCCATGAATGCATCGCATGTTATGATGTGACAAGTGAAAGGCTTAGAGGTTGTCAATCAAGCTGTTACCATGGTGACTGTGGGAGCTGGAGACTTGCTTTTGATTGGTTGAGGAAATAAAAGGAGGGTTTTATGCTGCCAGCAGGTTGTTTATGTCATTAATCACTGTTTGTTAACAAATACAGAAATTAAGGATATTTTCACAGTAACTTTAGTTTCTT
>JASSRZ010000023.1:562533-572687 GCA_032164315.1 Malacoctenus gilli
CCCACCCCCCCCCCCCCCCCCTCTGCCCGCCGTCGTCCTGAATCCTGCTGTGAATGGCGCCACACGTTGCACCCCCGGAATGACTTTTAACCCCCTCGTGTTCTCCCGCCCGGACCGGACGGGGACCCCCCCCCTCCCCCCCTCCCCCTCCCCGTGAGCCGGTGCTTCGCGCCCCCTTCCTTCGCTGCGAGGCGACCCCCGAGACGAGCCGGACCCCCCCCCGGGTCAGTAGCAGAGCGCATGTGTCCTGGAAGCCCCAGAACGAGCCAGACTGTCCCCCAACCAGCTTCTCCTGCTTTTAATCACTTCAATATTAAATTGCAAAGCAGCTCTGATGACAAAAAAGACAAATTAAAGTACCGTAAAAGATGCAACACGGCTGGTGAGCGTTCCCCACCTCCTTCTAATCTGACCCGAGATCAGTTCGCTCCTTCAAAAGAGACGTCGCTGCTAAATTTGTGCCCCGACAATCGGGTCCCGATTTGAGGAGCGAGCGCGGCGTTTTCGAGAGTGACGGAGCGAGAAACGCGACCGCAGCTCCGAGGACGCCGACCAATCAGGTGTCAGGCCGGTTTGAACGATTCTTTTACCTTCATCTGACGCTCTTGAAGTGAGTTTTTTTTTTTTGTGCTTGGTTGCAGAAATTTAAGGGGGGGGGGATTAAAAAAAAACAAACAAAAAGTAGAAAAGAAGCGAAACAGAAGTGCCTACTCGCAGTCTCCTCTCTGTCAATCCTGTCCGGGGCTTTTGTTTGGAGCGCGAGCTTCGCAGGCGGCGCGCAGGAAACAAAACAACAACAACAACAACAACACATCAGCTTGAACCATAAACTCGTCATTCGGCTTCACTGTATCGGCTCTTTGTATGGATGTAAAGAGATCTCTTGTCGAAGACACTGTATGTTCTGTGTTGTCTTAATTTAATGGATGTGTATGTTGATTTTAGCTGAGCACACTCGTGAACCTGAAACGGATCGACATGATAAACCGGATTTAAAACAAACTCTTTCTTCTGTCTGTGTCATTTTAAAATCAGCAGTTTCTGACTTACGACGTCGTGTTGAGTCCAAGAAACGTCTCAGAACTTCAACCGTCCTGCGCTTTTGTTCACGATTTTGAGTTTTTATACTTCAAATAAGACATTTAGTGACATAAATCAAAGTATTTATTGCTTTAGACCAACAAGTTTTTAAAAAAATCTCTTCTCAGTCCAAAAGCTGCACGATGCTCCATCCCGTTCATTTTATTTTCAAGTAGGACAATCGTAAAAATGTTTTAAAAAATAAACATTTCTAATGTTTCGGCAGCGTTTCAGAGGTGAACCCTGAATTTAAAGACGCGTCTCGTCTTTTCAGCGGAATCAAAACTCATCTCGATTATTTTTGGTCTCTGGGAAAATTCCCGCAGTCCTTAAAAATGAAGAAAAACTTCAATCAAGAATTTAAAAAATATGTTTCAAAAGTCAAATTGACACAAATCGGGTTTTTTTTCCCCGTCACAAAATGTCCAAAAATCGATAAAAGCAGGTTGTCGAGTCTTTGAGTGTCGTGTGTGAGCAGCAGAAAAAGTGACTCGACTTTCGCCGTCTCACCCGGCCGCCTCCTCCTCCTCTTCCGCTTCGCCGTCGTCGTCGTCCTCGGCTGCGGCGTAGATCACCTGATTCCGGCGTTTGATTCTGGGCGTCGTGTCTCGGCTGCCGAGCTCGGCCGACTCGCCGCTGCTTCGTTTCTGGACGCGGGAGGCCGCGGCGTCCTCGGCGACGTCCTCGGCGACGTCTTCGGCGACGTCTTCGGCGACGTCTTCGGCGACGTCTTCGGCGACGTCTTCGGCGACGTTCTCGTCCCGCTCGGGTTCGGACGGCGCGGAGGTGGTGCCGTCGGGCGCGGCGCACGCCGGGGTGGAGTGAGACGGCGGTGGCAGGTCCAAGGGGTGGAACAGACGGGACGGCGTGATGTCACGCTTGGGCTCGGGGAGGAGCATCCGGCTCGGCGTCCGGGCTTTTGGGGGCTTTTCGTCCGCCGGCGCGTCGCCGGACTCCTGCTCCTCGTCTTCGTCCCACTCGTCCTCGATGGTGATCTCATCCGGGTTGAAGGAAGCCGACAGTCCCGACGAATCCGACGGATACTCGCTCAGCTCCTCCCCCTCCGCCTCCTCTTCCTCCTCCTCCTCCTCCTCTCTGCCCGCTCCCTGCGCTCTCCTCTGCTCGCCCGCCTGGGCGTAGATGTCGGTGAGGCCCACCTTGGCGCACAGCTCGGTGGTCTGCGCGTTGGTGCCGCAGCTCGGGACGCCGCGGCGCTCCGGCCTTTCGGGGTCGTAGACGGGAGCGGTCTTGGCGAAGTTGTCCGGGATGGCGAGCTCGCCGCTGAGCTCCTCCACCACCTCCATCATGGCTGCTTCTGACGCTGTGAAGTCCCACCTGAGGAGGGAGAGACAGTGAGGAGGGCCGAGAGAGAGAGAGAGAGAGAGAGAGAGAGAGAGAGACAGAGAGAGAGACAGAGAGAGAGAGAGAGAGAGAGCGAGAGAGAGAGTGGGAGCAAGAGTGAGAGAGAGACAGAGACAGAGACAGAGAGAGAGAGAGAGAGACAGAGACAGAGAGAGAGAGGGAGAGAGAGAGAGAGACAGAGAGACAGAGAGACAGAGAGAGACAGCAGCTCTGCAACAACGAAGGTACGCCAGCATTTCGGTACCGTTCGTGAAGGCCGTTGTTCTCGGGGGGGTTCCAGGGGTGGGGGGTGGTCCTCGGCAGACCGTTGGTGGCCTTCAGGATAGCCAGCCACTCCGGGTCGTACTCCAGACCGTCGGCCGAGTCGGAACGCTCCGGAATGTCCACGACCTGGGAGGAACGCACACACACATCCTCAGAGACACCGTGTGAGTGTGTGTGTGTGTGTCCGTGTGTGTGTGTCTTGCCTGCAGGAAGTCCCGATGAGGCAGACACTTATCCAGCGACAGGAACTTGGTGACACGTGGAGCAGCGTTCCCTTTGGGCTGAAGAGATTCCAAACGCACCGAGTTAATTAATCGCTGCTCTGAAAGTTAATTCCTGTGAAGCAAACATTGACAGGACCCTTCAGGCTGCAGTCGGGAGGCGCCACCTTTACCTGATGCTGCATGACGGCGGCGAACTTGACGTGCAGGTGCGCGGAGAACCAGTAGGCGGGCTGCAGGTGGGCGAGGAGCTCCTCGGCGGGGGGGCTCCCCAGAGCGTTGGACTCCACGTCGCCGCGCAGGAACTTCTTCTTCTGCAGCAGCTCCCGCGTGTTGCCGTAGTGGCAGATCCCCCGAGGCCAGTCGTGGCTCATGAAGATGTCCATCGGCATCTGGATCTGAAGGGGGGGGGGGGGGGGCCCGGCAGCAGGGTGGTCTGGGAGAGAACCAGGACAGAAGGCGGCGCGGGGGGAAGGCGGCGAGCGCCGACGCTTACCTGCTTCAGTCGGAAGACTTCGATGTTTCTGATGTGGTAAACGCTGCGGAGGGTGTCCGGATTGTACGGAGGGAATTCGTGGTGACCTTAAACGCAACACGGGGGTCAGAAAAAAGTACCTAGTCGCAAGAACTGTGGAAAAGAAAAATTCATCTCTCTGATCTGCCAAAATATTCCAGTGAAGCCAAACTCATACGAGTGTTTAGGGTTCGAGTCAGACTTTAGTTTGTTTGGACGTTTCCTCACTTTGTTCTTTTCTGTCGTTGTTAAAACTCGTACCTTTTCTGTAGTCGTGTGATTTGTAGATTCCCGATAAGCCTCCGATCCGAATCCCGTTGTAGCGAATGACGCCAGCGTAACCTGAAGACCGACGGACAAGCCAGAGGTCAGCAGCTGGACGGGAAAGAGTGTGTGTGTGTGTGTGCGCGTGTGATCCGACTGTTCGTACCCAGGTAGTAGATGTTGGGCGCCACCCAGCCCCCATAGGGCAGCTCCTGCAGGTGATTGGACGCCTCGTGGTTTCCTCCGATGAAGATGGTCAAGATGGGCGCTTTCTTCTCTCCAGAATAATACCTGCAGCACAAACAGGAAGTCAGCATCACGAGCGTCCGCGCTCGCCGTCCCCTGAAGCGTGACACAGCCAGAAAAAGGGCCGAACGGACTTGTAGAAGGTCTCCATCTTCCTGTACTTGGACGGCACCGCCATGCACTGCAGGTCGCCCTCGTTCCGCACCGCCTGGAAGTCGCCGCAGCACAGCAGCAGGTCCACCTTGATCCCGTCCTGCTTCTCCAGGTACTCGATGGTCTCGTAGATCTTGTCCAGCGCGCCGTGGCAGCATCCCTCCACGGCGATCTTCATGCTGCACCGACGGGTGAGCTGCAGAACCAGACGGGACACGGACGAAGTGAACACCGGGGGAGCGTCACACTCTGCTCAGGCTCGAACCTGCGACCTTCTTACTGTGCAACAACGCTGCTGAACGCTTTAGATTCCGCTACGAAGCACCAAAATGCAGGTAAACACACCTTCGCTTATCAGAACTCTGCAGGACGCTTCGACATAAACATTTCAAAACGACACCCACAATGTGAGAAAATTTGTTTCTAATCTGTGAACCAAAAATCTAACAAATAAAGACTTTAAATAAACCGTATTTCGTGAGCTCAGTTAGCTGGACTGTTAGCTTTGGAGGCTAACTATGAATGTTTACTGTCAAAACGTGTTCAACCGACGCAACCCTTCGACATCGTGGGTGTTCGTCACCGCAGGAAGTTACTTACATGAAGCCTTTTATCCTCCGGGAGTGTTTAAGTTTCACCTTTTCAGCGGGTGAAGTTAGAAACGTCTTCTACTGAACATTGTTGCCTTGTTCAGTTCGAGCTAAAATACGACAGGACGAATTTTCCCACCTCGCGACTCGCAATGATGACGCATGCGCACTACGTTGCCGGATTTAAACAATGGACGCCGATTCCAAACATTTATTTTGGAAAACTTTCTTTAAAAATTATCAAAAATTCACGTTTTTATCTAAATTTCAAATAAATGTCACGGAATTATATTTTTGTCGTTGCGAGTGACAGATTTTTATTTTTGGTGAAGCGATTGTTTCGAATCTACCGGAAGTAGAAGACGGTTACGTCACAGATATAAACAACATTTACTTGATGGTAAATCCAGTCTGTCACAGCGCAGCTCGACAACTTAGAGCGCTTGTTTTTAGTCGCAGATCAGCCGCTGCGGATTGCAGCAAAGCCCCCAGAGCTCCACGGTCCCCCTGTTTCCACGCTCTCCCCGGCGGGCAGCGGCGTTACTGGGGCTGCAGTTACTTTCTGAAGGCCGCTCACAGCTGCTCTGGGGGGCGGAGTGTCCAGTGAGCGCTGCGCCGATCGGGGCGCTCGATCGGGGGAAGAGAGATGGCGTGCTTGTTGGAGGCCCCTCTCCGCATCAGCGTGCTGTCTGTGAGTGTCCCGCCCATCCTTTCCAGCAGCGTGAAGGCTTCAGGGAGCGCTGACTCCCCCCGTTGGATGACTCCGTCTGCCGGGGTTGACACGGTGCAGAGCGGGGAGCTGTCACACTCTGACGGGCTCTGGGTTAGCCTGCGAGCTAACGCTCCGCAACATGTAGCTCGTGTAGCGGTCCGCCTACGTAGTAGTGAGTGGAAACGATTTATGGCTCCACACCTCCCAGGCGGGCGGAAACATCGGCAACACTTAACGCAACAGCCTCGTTATGTTCCCGTCGGCCTGTTAGGGTGAACAAATCAAACGTACAAAGTAGCTGTCAGTAACACTCGGAATGAGTTAGCAGCTAACTGCTGTCACCACTTTTTTGTAGGAATATGAAACGAGTTTTAACCATAAATTGTCTACAGATGAAAATGAACCATATCTTTATTTGTTTGCGCCTCCCGAATTAACTTGTTTTCAGTTATGGCGGCTTGCTAAATGCAGCAGTTATATTACTGTTCGTAAGATAGCTCGAAGCGTTAGCGAACCTTATCGGCTAATAAAGTGAAGCTAAGTCGGACCTGATTTCTACCTTCGGCTGACGGATGAAATTCTCTCAATAAGCGTTTGAGTCTGTTTGACAGTGAAGTAACAGTGTTGATATTACAGCAGCAGCCACTTCGGAACTTGAGTCAAGCTTGAGAAATAAAGACATACTACACTGTAATTTGCAGTTGTGCAGCTGGATAATTCATTATGAAATCACCTGTCATTTACACGGCAGAAACACCTTGAAATAAAGCAAATTGCACACTCTGCAAAAGCATAAAACAGCACAGTCATAAAACCAACACACACAAGCAGCAACATTTTAAATTGCAGTCGGTGTTCACTGGCTCCTTTCGAAAGAAAATCACTGCCAAACACTTTGTAGACCCAGATAATAAAGCAGGTCTGAAGAACTTCCCCGTGCCTTTATTTTGAAGGCTCCTGTGAGTGGGTGTGTCTCTCTGGTGTTTGGCTTCACTGTTACGATTTGGAGGATCAGAGGGGAGCTTCAAATTCTCTCAGAGGCAAATCTGTGCTTGGTATTTATTGTATTTAAAGTCAGATTGTGGTCGTAGTTTGGAAAATGACACCATTTCTGATGCATTTAAATGGTTTAAACCACAATACAAGACGTTTTTGTTTGTTTGCTCGTTTATTTCAATGACTTGTGTGTTGAAATAAAAGAGAGATTAAAATTTTTGACTATAAATTAAATTTTCAGGAAGGTTTTGTGAAATTCTGCCACACAAACTCTGATTTTTGCCTCTGAGTTCTGTCACATTTTCTGGCGTTTACTACGTCTCTCTGTTGAGCATTAAAACCCCAACGTGTGTGTGTGTGTGTGTATCAAAGTGTGGGTTGTGTGTCCATGCCGGTTCAGAGCGGCGCTTCGTCACCAGACGCCAGCGGTATCACGCTGCCCGTCAGCTGGCAGACGCTCGCTTCTCGCCGCGTCCTGCGGAAAGTTCCGGCTGAAGCTGCACAGGGACGTGAACAAAGTGTGACGCGGGCTGCCGGCCGCCGCGCCAACCGGCTTTTAATCCCGACATGGATGCGTGTGTGAGCGCGTGTGAGGAAATCGGTGAACGCAAGCAAGTACAAATGCTTTTATTTTGTCAGCGAGACCGATTGCAGGATCATTTCTGTGTAACTCCGACCAGCGATGGAGCACAAACTGCGGACGATTTTGTGAGAGTTGAGAATAAATGTTTATAAAACGAGTGATTTTAACGGATTGTGCCAACAGCGCTCTTGTTCTGTCGCCCTCACGCAGGAAGTCACTGCCACCAGCCGCCATTATGTTGACAGACTGTTCGACCCCGACCCACAGAAAGTGCTGCAGGGAGTCATGTAAGTGGAGCGGCGTTTTATATAAGTCGCCGGCGTGAACCCGCCGGCTTCCTTCCCCCCCTTCCCTTCCCTTCCCTTCCCTCTTCTTTTGGCCGGTCGAGCGGCCTCCGATTGGTCGCTGCCGACCCGCCGCCGCGTTTCCCGCGAGCGAGCTTTTGTCTGTCGGACGGCGTGTTTGAAAGTCTCTCGCCGTCAGCCGGCCCGACCTGGACTCGCAGCGTCCCGTTATTTTTAAACCGGTGAGGAGACGAGCTCTGGTTACGAGCTCGCACCTGACGGACTGGGCGACTGGACGGCCGGCAGCTGTACTTTTCCACCTCCCGCACTCAGCAGCTATCCGATATCGTCTGCACGGCTGCTTCTTGCAGCGCAGCAGGAGCCGAGCGAGATGGAAAAGCAGCAAATGCGAGAAACATACGACGTCTGTGTGGATGTAAACGTTTGTTTCGTAGAGCAGCAACAAGACGTGTGTGTGTGTGTGTGTGTGTGTGTGTCCTGTGATTAGGTGAAGATGCTTTAATCCGTAAAACAATGCGTTTCTTTTCTTGTCGGTGTGTTTGTGTGTCTGTTTATGTTCCAGTGTGTCCATGTTTGTTTGTGGTTCTACGATTGTGTCATAATGTTTGCATGTGTACAACAGTTTCTTTCAAAATGTCTGTATCAAGCGTGTGTTTGTGTGTGTGAACACACGCTGTCCCGCTTTTTGCATGTGTCGTTACTTAAACTGGTGTGTGTGTCTCTGTGTGTCTCCCTTTCTGCACTTGTGATCAGATTCGAGTGTTTGAATCACACTGAGAAGTTTGTTTAAAGCGAAGGAAGCACCTACAGACACACACACACACACGCGCACATATACACATGTGCAAATCAAATTTAAATTTACACAAAACAAGTTTTGCTGCCATACACAAAATTGTGTGAGCCTGAGAAAGTCTCATTTAACACACACACACACACACACACACACACACACAAAGACACACACACACAAAGACACACAAGGACACGAAGACACACACTCAAACACAGACACACACACAGACACACACTCAAACACAGACACACACACACACACACGTCGTCTTGCTGCTCTATAAAACAAACGTTTACATCCACGCAGACGTCGTATGTTTCTCGCATTTGCTGCATTTTATGCAAGACACACACTTAAACTCACAGACACACAAAAGGACACACACCACACACACACGTGTCTGTGAGTCTCCAGGATGAACACATCGCGTTCCTTAATTTTTTTCCCGCTGCGTTTCACCTGGACGTGTTTCGGCCGGCCGGCCGCCCGCCCGCCCGCTCTCTGTCCGACCAGCCAATGATGTCGCTCGTGACTCTGTGAGCTCACATCATGAAGAAACGTCTCAGCGTGACATTCAGTCGTCGCTTGAACATGAAGCTCTGCGGCCAGGAGCTAAAGACGTTCCTGTAAACTCGTGAGCTCACAGCGCCGGCTGCTGCATCCCTAACTCGTGTGTGTGTGTGTGTGTGTGTGTGTGTGTGTCTGCAGTGACATGAAGAACGCCGTCATAGGAAACAACAAGCAGAAGGCCAACCTGATCGTCCTGGGAGCTGTTCCTCGGTACGCCGCCCACCGCCGCCGCCCTTCGTTCCAACCAATCAGCAGACAGACAAAACATGAATCGCAGCTCAGATGATAAATTGAAGTTGGACAACAATAAACAATTAGCAGAATATTCGTGAGATGATTGAAATAACCGTGAAATGTCTTTAAAAGACAAAATAAATGTCCCCAAGAAATATTGATGGTGGTGATTTTAACGTTTCTACTGGTTTTATAACTGCTTTATTTCATTCCTACAATCTAGTTATTTATTTGGTTGTCCACCTTTTGACGGTGGTCGTTGGGACTCCTTTTTGTCCCCTTTTGTCCCCTTTTTGTCCCCTCCCAGGCTCCTGTACCTGCTGCAGCAGAGCTCGTCCAGCCTGGAGCTGCGGACGGAGTGCGCCGTGGTGCTGGGCAGCCTCGCCATGGGCACCGAGAACAACATCAAGTCTCTGGTGGACTGTCACATCATCCCCGCCCTCCTCCAAGGTTTGGGTGCGCACACACTCCTGCAGGACAACACACACACACACACACACACACAAAGACGTTATCACGTGGCTAACGCACTCCGCCGCTTCGCTTGGCGCCTGCAGGTCTCCTTTCCCCGGACCTGATCTTCATCGAAGCCTGTCTCCGCTGTCTCAGGACGGTCTTCATCAGCCCCGTCACGCCCGTGCAGCTGCTCTACACTGTGGGTCCAGCTGTGGTTTCATGCTCTTTTACTGTCACTCTATTGAAAAGTAGAATTTTAGTCTGTTTTAACTCGATCGACTCGCTGATATTTCGACAAATCTGGGAAGCTCTTCAAGGTTGGTTGGTTGTTGGTTCTTTCTGTTGGAATAATGTGTGTGTGTGTGTGTGTGTGTGCGTCCGTGTGTTTGTGTGTGTGTGCGTGTGTGTGTGCGTGTGTGTGTCTGTGCGTTCGTGTGTGTGTGTGTGTGCTGGTGTCTGTGCGTGTCTTTGTGTGTGCGTGTGAGTTTGTGTGTGTGTGTCTGTGTGTGTGTGTCTGTGTGTGTGTGTTTGTGCGTGCGTGTGTGTGCGTTGGTTTGTGTGTGTGTGTGTGTGTGTGCTGGTGTCTGTGCGTGTCTTTGTGTGTGTGTGTGTGAGTTTGTGTGTATGTGTGCATGTGTGTTTGTGTGTGTGGATGTGCGTGTTTGTGTGTATGCGTGTTTGTTTGTGTGTGTGTGTGTGTGTGTGTGTGTGTGTGTGTGTGTGCGTTCGTGTGTTTGTGTGTGTGTGTGTGTGTGTGTGTGTGTGTGTGTGTGCGTTCGTGTGTGTGTGTATGTGTGTGTGTGTGTGT
>JASSRZ010000023.1:581421-599544 GCA_032164315.1 Malacoctenus gilli
TTTTTAGTGGGAGGAAGATGCTCTACAATCTGGTTTTTAGTGGGAGGAAGATGCTCTACAATCTGTTTTTTAGTGGGAGGAAGATGCTCTACAATCTGGAGTTTAGCGGGAGGAAGATGCTCTATAATCTGGATTGTAGTGGGGGAAGATGCTCTAAAATCTGGTTTTTAGTGGGAGGAAGATGCTCTACAATCTGGATTTTAGTTGGAGGAAGATGCTCTATGACCTGAATGTTGCCATTTCTTTAAAATAAACATATTTAGAAACTAAGAACTAATCAAAGGTTCTCCATGTTCCTCTTGGTAAACAGGAGTTTAGAAAAACAGTTCTTTTCAAGACAACCGTTCTGGCTAATGTGAACAAAAGGCCCGCTGAGGAAAAAGGAAGAACAGCTTTCAAACCTAAAAAACGGACAAAAAAACCCCCAAATACTACTTTACTCAGTTCTGGAAGTATTCGTTAACTACAGTACGAAACAGGAAGTTCCTGTCCGGTGTCACTAAAAACAGGAAGTGGCGATGAAGCTGGCGTCACCTGGGGCTGAGTTCTGGCGGCGCGTGGCCGAAGCTGACCACGGGGATCTGCAGGGTGGCGGGGCGCAGGTGCTCGGAGGGGGCGCGGAAGGGGCGGGGCGGCAGGAGCGGCGAGCGGAGGGGCGAGTTGAGCCCGCGGCCGAGGTGCAGCGGCGAGCGGGGCGCACAGGACACCGAGTTGGGCTCCTCGCCGCCGCCGCCGCCGCCGTCCTCGTCGTCCTCGCGGATGGACGGCAGCTTCTTCACCAGGCCGCCGTTGCTCTCCCAGTCGGCCTGCGGGACGGAGGGGACACGCGGCCGCTGCGTTTACTCACCACAACAACACTCGCGATCAGTACATAACCTGCAGTTACACCACGTGACCAGCGGGGGGCAGTCAAACACAAGACTCTGATGTTCCCATTGATCTCTGAAGGCGCTTCCTGCAGCTGCCGTCGCTGCATCTTTGGACACTTCGAGACTTTTGAGGGGTTTTTTTCTTTTCGTTGACTTGAAGATAAAATTTGGAAGCATCTTAAATTTACCGTTTAAATTTCAACACTCGATACTTTTCAAGTCACTTCCCTTTAAAGAAACTGAGTAACTGTGATGAAATCCCTGAAACAAAACTGCTTGTTTCAACAACGACAACATTTAGAGGCTGGCAAACTTTCATCTTTGTAATCAGATTACTGTAGGAGTGATTTTTTGGGAGGATGATGTCACAGCTTCCCGCGATGTTTCATTGGAACTCATTAAGAACTCGTTATTTTGATTATTTTGCGTCGAGTTTGAACGTTTTCTGTCTCTGCAGGGGGAAAAAAGACGTCGTGCTACATTTACTACAGTCTGACACACACACACACACACACATGCACATGCACACGCACACACACACACCCTCCATCTCTCTGCTCTGCTTACAGACTGAATAATTCAGGCGATCTTCAGTTTGGACGGCGGTTCGCTGAAACTTTCAGAAACAACAAACAGGAGCTCAAAGATTTTTTTTTTCCAGCGAAAGAAAAAAACAGGAAGAAAAACTTGGAGTGAAACATTTTGCGGGGAAAAGACAACGAAAAACAATGATGTCATGAATAGACGATGAGGAATTTGGTTTCCTCGTCTGTCAGAGAGCCTTTTCTGCCTCCCGGTTGCCACGGCGACCGTTTGTTTTTGCCGGAGTTGCTGCACCTCGACACACTGACGCTGAGACGTCGCTTCCTTCTTCTCCTCCTTCTCCTTCGTCTTCTTCTCCTCCACCCCCTCCTCCTTCTCCTCCTCCTCCTCCTTCTTCTTCTCCTCCTTCATCTTCTTCTTCTCCTCTTCCTCCTTCTCCTCCTCCTCCTTCTTCTTGTTCTCCTTCATCTTCGTCTTCTTCTCCTCCTTCTTCGCCTCCTCCTCCTTCTCCTTCTCCTTCGTCTTCATCTTCTCCTCCACCTCCTCCTCCTCCTTCTTCTCCTTCATCTTCTTCTTCTCCTCCTTCTTCTCCTCCTCCTCTACCTCCTTCTCCTCCTTCTTCGTCTTCATCTTCTTCGTCTTCTTCTTCTCCTCCTCCTCCTTCTTCTTCTTCTCCTTGTCCTTCGTCTTCTTCTTCTCCTTCTTCTTCGCCTCCTCCTCCTTCGTCTTCTTCTTCTCCTCCTCCTCGTTCTTCTTCTTCTTCTCCTCCTTCTTCGCCTCCTCCTCCTCCTCCTCCTTCTTCTTCTTCTTCTTTTGGGCAAAAGCTGCGTGCAGAGTGCCGGGTCTGATTCCAGTCCGGCTCGGTGGATACATGCAGCGAGCCGATGGAGCTGCACGACTGGACAGGTTGGATGCTGTGGCACTGTGTGTGAACGCTGGTGGTGACGGAGGGTTTGGAGGAGGATGAGTTTCTCTGCGGTCCTGCCCTCGTTTGTCGCGAATGGCTTCGGGCGGAACTGACTGCGATCTTTTTCCCACCCCCTTCTCAGAGAATCGCGCCGCAGGATGTGACAGCAGGTACGCTTCGGATGGAGGGATATGAGGCATCAATGGTGCTGAAGGAGAGCGAGTTCAATAAAGCCTGGCGGTCCCCTTCTACATAATGACCTCAGTCATGGCCTGACACACACGCACAGGCACACACACACACGCACACACACACGCACGCACACACAGAGTGACTGCTGCAGTGAGTAATGAATACATTTCCAATCTCATCATGCAGACGAGCCAACGCCCCTCAGCTCCTCGCCGCTCCCTCTGCTCCCTCCCTCTCTCTCTCTCTCTCTCTCTCTCTCCTTCTTAATCAAGCCTCTCTTCAGCCTTCATCTCTGCCTGCTCAGCATCCTCCCTCCTCTTCACCTCCCTCCCCCAGCTGCCCCCCCTCCCACTCGACCCCGCCCCCCCGGTGCCGCCGTAATGTATTTTTAGCCCTCTCGTTCTAATCTTAGCTCGCAGCTCTGGAGGGAGAACCGAAGGAGCGCTCGGCGATGCGGGGGCGTGAGGATGAAGCGTGCGCTTGCCGCGTGTCGGCGGCGTGTGCTCGTCTGAGCGTGTGGGCGTGCTGAGGACGCCGTCACGTATGTGCGGCGGGGGTCCGACGGACATCGGACTGCGGGGACGCGTGCGAGGGGGGACGGCTGCGAGTTCTGAGGACACGGATGGACAAAGAGACAGTTTGGTCCCGTTTGGCTGAGCTCTCAGGGTGGACATGACCTGCTCCTCCTCAGAGCGCCGCCCCCGACCCCCCCCCCACCCCGATTGCCCCTATGTGTGACCGTGCAGGTCGCCCGGATCGCCACAGAGGTGGAAAACCTGCTGTAGGACCTCACTGCTCCCGCAGAGCTTCCTGTCCGCTGACCTGTAACGTTCACCGTCTTCGCCTCATCGTTGGTCCTGAAACTGCCCGCCGGGAGTTTTTCTGGTCGTGCAAATGTTCCAGATCAATTTCACGCTTCAGTTTTTATCCATCACTTCATTCCATTGTGCTTCGTCCGCAGGAAATTGGGAAATAAACAGTTTGGCAACGAGAAAAACTTTGATTTTTGTTGGGATTTCTGTTTTCCAGAGGGGGGAGGGAGGGGCTTTCTGCAGGTAATCAGCGTTTCCTCCTGACCAGCACGAACGGAGGAAACGTGCCGTCATGTTGCAGCTTCGCCCTCCGATCGTGCACGTTGCATCGCTGCTCCCAAAGCTCAGAGCGAAGTCATGACCGCCCCCTCTGCAGCCTGTGAATCAGCGGGGGAGGGGGGGGAGGGAGGGAGGGAGGGGGGGGTCGCTGGGACCCACAAATCGGGGAGATAATCTGATTTGCTCGTGTGCCGTCGAGGCGAGTCGCTGTTCGCAGGCTCGTGTTTTCTGTTTCCTGCTGGACGTCTGCACCTCGACGCGCGCCGCTGAATGCGAATGCTGCAGGTAGCAGCGGGGCTTTAATGCAGCTGTAACCCAGCAGGACCGGCGATACGGGCAGCAGACACACACACACACACACACACACACACGCTGCTCCAAACATGCACACACGTCTGCACACTCTGCAGTAAGTGTGCCGTGCCCTGGAGAAATAAACAGCACTGCAGTGGAAAAGCCGAGCAGAAAATGAGGGAGCCAGAAAGCCCCCCCACCTCCTTTTTCATCTCCCCTCCTCCCCCTGCTCCTCCTCCTCCTCCTCCTCCTCCTGTCGTTTCTCCTCGGCTGGCTGAGCTATTTATATCCGGCAGGATCCAATCTTAGCAGCAGGGCTGCGGGGACAGCCAGTGAGGGAGAGCCCGTGCTTTCCCCCGGATCTATTTATAGCAGCAGGGCAGCTTTAAACAGCAGCACCCAGCTATTCCTGGACTCCCTCTTCCCTCTCTGCTGCTGCTGCTGCTGCACCAACCCAAGATGAAGGCTGCAAACACAGCATCTCCAGGCTCAGTCTGCTAAACGTGAGCTACAATTTGCACCGTTGAAGCAGCAAAATCAGCATCTGAGTCAAATATTCGGAAAACATTTGAATCTCTCGTCGTCTTGTGACTGAAACTCACAGCTGCAGGACCTCTGGTCTCCATAGCAACCGGACTGCCCCCCCCCCCCACTCCCCCCGGCGGCTACTCACGTCGGCGCCGTGGCCCTCGCGCAGGTTGTAGGTGAGGTCGTGCTGGATCTCGCTGATGAACTTCTGGGCGTACTCGGGGTAGAGGCGCAGCACCTCGCGCAGGCCCTTCAGGCTGATGTACTGCAGGTCGCAGTAGGTCAGCGCCTTGACGTTGGCGTTGGTCTTGATCACCTGCTCCTTGGTCAGCGAGTCGGAGCCGATCAGATCTCCTTTACCTGCGGACGGACGGACGGAGGGACGGACGTGTTAGCGGTCCGCGCTTTGAACGGAGGCCGGTCAGCCTCGGAGAAAGAAGCTCGTTGCGTCAGTCAAACGCAGCGAGCGGCTCGTCATCACAGGCCGAAGATTAAAGGAGGGGAGCCGAGAAGCTGATGTTTGGATGTTTGATGTTGCTAAGAGCTGCTTCTTCTTCTTCTTCTTCTGGCCATTTAAAATTACATCACCTGCATCAAACGGCACGAAACCACAGCAGCAGGTTCTTACTCTGAATGCACAAAGACATCCAACAGACTCAGCGATTGATGTGATGTTGGAATCAACGCACAAACGAGGGAAAATAAGGTTTTTGAAGACCACAACGAGGATTTTCTAAAATAATAATAATAATAATAATAATAATAATAATAATAATAATAAACGACTGGGTCAAATTCAGGCAAATCTTCAGTTTCCAAAAGTTAGATAAAGGCCCAATTCCAATTCTCTTCCTTAATCTTCAACTTTAACCCTCAATCTCTCCCCTCAAAAACACAGCGTTAACGGCTCGAAACGGGACACTCCTTAAACGCAGATACTTCCTCAGTCGATAGGGGGCAGCGTTACGCCAAAGCCGCATTGAGTGGCTCGAGTCAGAAGAGAAGAAGCTGTAGCCATAGCAACAATAGCAACAGTACCGCTGCAGGCCGCTATTGACAAAAGATCGTCAAATAAAAAGAAACTTAGGCAATAATGAGGTCACTAATCCATGACATGGTCCTAAACTAGGAGAATACGATATTTTTCGTCATTTTTATATCTCTATTAAAGAAGAAAATACATTTGGAGCTCGCCGTTTCATTTTAACTGTAAATACCGCAATGCATTCTGGGTAAGCCTTACTTTTAAGGTAGGTGCCCGACACTCCTCGGTTTTAAGGACGTAACGGCCGTTTTTTTCCTTAAACTCGCTCCTCAACTTAACTTCCTAAGAATTGGGACAACATTTTGAGGAATGACAGTTAAGGTTGAGGATTAAGGAAGGAATTGGAACGCACGCAAAGTCCTCAATCAAAGTAAAAACGGTAAAAATCAAACAGAATAGAACGAAGGTTTAGTTTTGCGGTCCGAACACATTAAAAAACACCAGAAGCGCCTTCGGACTTCCCTGTTTCTTCCGTCAGTCGGACAGGAAGCCGAGCGCTTCTGGCTGAGTCAGCCGTCGCGTCGGCTGAAAGCCACTCTGACGGCGCCGACGCTGCCGCGCTGATGAGAGCGCCGTTCCACCGGCGCCGCGTCGGGCTGATTAATGGAACAAGAAAAGGCCGAGACAACCGAGTGACACCTCGAACATTTAAAACCATCAAAACAGCGAGAGGATGTAAAGTGGCAGTCAGGAGGTAATTAGAGGCTGAAAGGTTGGTGTCGACGCGAAGGAGTCTCGCCGCCACTCGGAGCGCCGGCGGGATCCCGAAACGTGGCGACGGCGGCTGTTCGTAAAACTTCTTCCGACTGTTGTTGATGTTTGGAATCTTTCAGCTGATTTTAACACCAGAAGTACAAAAAGAGTGTTTGAAGATCACTCAGTTGCACAAAAACACATGTTAAGTTATTTTCCAAAGCAGCTCGAGACTTAAATAAAGTATGAAGAGAAGGAGTCCAAGGATGGATCCTTGTGGGACTCCACAGGCACCATTAGAGCACAGTTAACAGCTAATACTGACGACTTCGCTCTCTAAGAAAAGGCTGAAACTGGTATCAGAGAGTATTTTGTGTGTTACGACACTCGAAAAGCTTCCTGTCGGTGTCCAAAATAAAAATAAACTGCTGGACGGAAACTTATCATTCACTCGTTGGTGTTCGTGCTTCAGCTCAGCGTCCACCCGCAGCGCGCGCAGCCGCTCAGAGTTTCCGTAACGACGGTTAATTGCGGCGGCAGCGGAAAGAAAATGGAAACGTTTCGCAGTCTAAAAGGAGAAACGTTCATTCGCGAGACGTCTGACAGACAAAGCCCCCCGCCGCGGCGTTCGGGAGGAAACGCTCGGCGGTCGAACAAAGGCCGGTCGGAGGGAAGAAAAGAGGGGGCGAGCGGCGGCGGCGTGGGGGGGGGGGGCAGGCGGGGAGCTGAGACGAAGGATGCGGAGGTGGATGAGCGAGAGAGAGAGGGAGGTGAGGAAGAGGAGCCGGCTGCTGAAAGGGGGGGCGGAGCCACGCCATCGGAGCTGCTACTTGTCAAGACTGAACCCTGGAGCACCTCCGCGCCGGCGACATGCTGCGGCCCCCGCCTGTACAGCTCCACCCTCCCAGAGGGAGTGTCCCATCACCCCCCCCCCCCACCTCCCCGACACCGAGATAATGAGCGACACAACAGCAGGAAGCTTCGCCGCATAGTCACGAAGACGTAGTCGGAAAGTGAGCGAGGGACCTCGCGACGTTCGTTGGCAGCAGGTCGTCGCTATGAAACCGGCGCTGCCGCCGTGACGTTGTCACTGTCCGCCCGTCTGAGATTGGCAGCGATAAAACCAGCAACATAAAACGCCGACTGTGATGAAATGATGAACGGTCCACAGGTGGACAAACTCATTGTTGGAAAGAAGTCGATCAACGTACGAATAAGTTGGTCGTTTGCTCAGTAACTCAGTTAGTACCGAAAACGACGGATTAATTCTTGGAACAGCCGATGAATCGACAGGGAAGCAGATCCATGAAACGCTCGCTGACGAGCTCCATAAAGAGGTGACTCGATGAACAGATGAATGAGTGAACAGCTGCTTGCGTGTCCTGTGCTGATCGACTGAGAAGAACGTGAACGTTTCATCAAACGCGAAGGTTTCGAAGATCGCCTCCGCGTCGGTCACGTCAGCGAGTTCCTTCGCATCGGGACTAAACTATCAGAGGTGCTCGGAGTCCGAGCGGTTGGATGAGCGTCGGTGTGGTTGGATGCAGGCCTGTGTGCGTCCGCGCAGGTGTTGTCGGGCGGCCGTCGGCTCAGCGGTCTCTGCAGGACCTGAATCGTTCCCACTTCAGCATTAATAATCAAGGTGCTTTAATAATGTAAAATCTATTTATTATTAATACTCGCGCTGCACCGCCTCTCCCTGCCTCCGTGTGTGTGTGTGTGTGTGTGTGTGTGCGTGTGTGTGTGTGTGGGATCAAACATGCGCCGGGGGTTTTGGCATTTGAAGATAAATCCACTCCGTTTCACACACACAGACTCGTCGGAGATGCAGGCGCGCACGCGGCTCCGCGCCATTAATTCAATACGTCCTGACCTTTTGATAAACTGACGGTGGAGACATGGACATTTGTCCTCGCCATGTAAATAAGCACATGAGCCCCCCCCCCCCACCACCGCCACCGCCACCGCCACCACCTGTTGGCGAAAGCTCCAGAGGACGCTCCGTTTGCTCCGGAGGAAATGCCTCGTGGTTGTGGCGACGCGGCGAGCGGAGCCTGACTCCGTTGCTCCTCCCACTCGCTTGTCTGCAGACCGGGCCCAGTTCGACATCAGACCTCAGCGCCGCCAGCCCGGACGTACGTTCACACCGCTTCACAGCTGCCAAGCGAGCGCCGACGCGTCCGCTGGACTCCGTAGGCCGTCCTGGCACAGCGACGACACGCATTCGCCTGCTGCCTCACGCTCACCTCGCCGAAACCCTGAACTCCGATCGAGATTTTCAGCTCCAGACTGTTGAAAAGTCTCTAAAAGTCTGATTTCACGCACGCACGCACGCACGCACGCACGCACGCACGCACGCACGCACGCACGCACGCACGCAGCGCTCCCATCCCTCTCCGGCTTTTACCAGACATGTAATCCCAACCACAGGCGACGAGACCTGCGTTTAACCAGCTGCTCACTCACACTTTTCACTTCCATGTTCACGCTTTTATTTTCAAGGACTTTCACTGACCGCTTATGCAACACCCCCCCCCCTTCCCCCCCTCCCCTTCCCCCCTCCCTCCCCAGAGTCAGAGGACTTTAAAACTGTGCAGCAGCGAAGCACATACAAACTCTTTAATGCCCAAAACGAAGCGTCTTCTGCTTTAAAAGGGGGGAAAGAAACGTGAAAAAGAGAAGAAGAGGAAGCGACGTCACGATTGGCCAACAGCAGGTTGTGTTCTGCCGTTTCATCGGTGGAGACGGCGCCGAGAACCGCCGGCCTGCTCCGGTCTCGCGAATTCTTCTTGTTTCTTTGTACCTGAAACGCATCCCTGACTGCTTTGAGCTTGCTTTGCTCCCGAATACACAGGACTGCGGGAACGAGTTACTTCTGTACTCGAGTACAATGAGCAGCACCGACTCCGCCTTTAAATCTGCGATTCTCACTCCTCCCGCCGCTCCTGCCGCCGCTGGCAATCAGTGTGAAGTGCAGGAGATGTGCGAAGCCTTCCCTTCCCGCCTCATCTGCTTCCTCCATTATTCATTCAATCTGCGGCAGCAACAAGACGCCGGCGCGTCCGTCCGCATACAAACAGCCTCGTTCATCCGTTCATCCCGTCGGCCGTCCGTATGTGAGGTCTGATACGAGGACTTCCCGCGTCTCTGCACACGGGAGGGGAAGGATTACGGCGCGGCGCGCAGGATCAGCCGCCGCGCTCGCTGTTCGTGTGCCGGCTCGCCGATAACTCGCTGCAGCCGCCGAGCGCACGGGCCGGCTTTATCGGCTCGCTTTCGGCGCCGGCTGCCCCGCTGCTGCAGCACGCGCGCACGTGCGCGCGCCACACGGGCACGCGCGCACTTTCTTAATATTTTCTCGGCAGGTTTGATCGGACGGAACTGAACTCGATGAGGTTATTCCAACAGAAATCAGCGAACCGTCCCTCGTTTATTGTCACTGAAGTCCAACAACATCTCACGCACACACGCACACGCACACACACACACGTGCGCGCTCTCCCTGTGAACAGCTCCCACCTACATTAACCATTCACGGCGGCGTCCTGCGGATCTCCATCATCGGGCTTCCTCCCAGTCGCTCTCTGACAGATAATTGCGTGTGTGTGTCACGGCTGAAGAGGCTCTGCGTGATTTCCATTCAGTTCTGTCGCCGATTGATGCATAATTGACTCCAAATGAACGTCCCCTCGCTGCGTTCCGGTGTAATTAGGTAACCGGTGTGTCACGTCACAAATTGTCGGGCTTTGTAATAAACTCAACAATCGCGAAGCTCCGCTTTTTGTTCTCTTATCTTTTGTTGTCGCGAGTTAGTCAATCGGTTTCTCTCACGCAGACGCCAGACCATAGAGCATCTTCCTCCCTTTGAGCCCCGAGGCCCCGCCCCCCTCCCTGACTCACCCAGGATGGCCAGCACGGTGTTGTCCTTGAGGACCTCCATGGAGCCCGAGCAGACGAAGTAGATGGCCTGCAGGGCGTCGCCCTGCCGGATCAGGAACTCGCCGGGAGCGCAGAACGACGTCTTGATGATGAGCGAGAGCGAGCGCAGGCACCCCCTGCTGGCCGACTCGAAGAGCGGCAGCTGGAGCAGCTCCTTGTTCAGGTGCATGGCGATGTCGGCGCGCAGCTCGTCCGGGAAGTCCTTCAGGAGCTGCGGGGGGGGGGGGGGGGGGCCACAGGGGAGGATCCCGAGGTTCACATCAAGAACTTGAAATGCAGTTTGTCGAAAAGGAGCAAACGAGGGAACCGAAAAAACCACCCGACGTCTGGAGGAGCCCAACGAGGAAAGTTGGGTCCAAGAGTCGCGGCCTGAAAGCGATCTCGCTCTGCCGAAACGCCGGCCCTCACCTCGATGACGTCGATCCCGTTGTTGACGGACCACATGGTCTGGAAGCACTCCAGCATGCGCTGCTCCAGCGCTTTGGGCAGCCGGTGGACCCGGATGAAGTCCTTCAGGTCTTTGGTCCGCGTGTGGTAGAGCGAGCGCCGCGAGTACATCCGCTGGATGATGGCCGTGACGTTCCCGAACACCACCGCGTGCATCAGCGCTGCCAAGAAGGCGGAGCAGGAGAGCGGTTAGCCGCGGCGCCGAGTGTGTGCGTGCGTGTGTGTGTGCGCTCTGATGGAATTACTGCTGCTTTATTGGCTTCACACTGAAGGAGGCACAATGCTGCTGCTCAGCGGGACGCTTTCTGAGACGCTCTCATAATCCCACAAGAAGTTAAAAAGCGCAGAGCTTAAAAGGACTTAGCGGCGTCGCACAAAAAGCCGACCAGTGCGCAGCGCTGCCTCAAGTGGATTAACGCTCACACACACACACACACAACGGCGGCGACACACAATGGAGCCACAGTCATCGCGCCGCCGAATAAACCTTTCATTGGAGGAAAACAAAAACACTTAACGGCGCAACAGCGTCGTTACGTGGAGAGAAATTTCTTCGAGTTTCTCGTGATGGAAGCTTTTATGAAAGAAACTCCGAGAAGTTCCCAAACTTCCTGACGTCTCGGCTCCGTTGACAGATCTCAGCCCGGAGCGCTCCGACAACTAATGAACACATGAATCTTTAATGACGGGTCAAAATATGAGCTTTCACTTTCAGAAGGAGCGTAAAACTGACGCTGTCGAGCGAAGAGCGTCGATGGGAAGAGCGTCGATGAAGAAGAAAACATGGCCGGCCAGCCGGCCGTTGGTCTCCGACCTCCCAGCTCCGCCTTTTTTGTCTCTTTTCTTCTGTCTGTTGTTTCTCTCCTCGTGAACATTCAGTTCTCTTCATCACAGCTCGTGAGAACAGAGAGTTCAGATGAACGGAACACCATGTAGCTTCATGTTTCTCCGGAAAATGGGCCCCAAAAAGAAAAAAAAATACCAAAACGAACTTTAATAAAAGCGCCGCAGCACTTCAGGGTCGCTCAACGGACGCGGCTTGAAGTTATTTCACCGGTTGAATTTGGTTTTTTCTTTTTTGGCTTTTGCTTTCAAACCGTCTCTGCTCAAGTCTTAATAACACCAGAGACTGAACGGAAAGCGGCCTTGAAAGTTGAGTCCGTCGCGTACGAGCCTCTCGCTGTTTTGCGTCTTGGTGTTACTTGAGGAGAAGCGTTCGAAAGGAGCGTCCTCGGTGATTAACGCCGCGCAGGTGCCAACCGGTCGTAGACGTGACGGAAAGTCTCTCCTGCATTGAATCGATCTCTATTCTGGTGCCTTTGTGCGGTAGAAGGAGGAACGTGAGCAGAGCGACTCACCTGTCCCACACACACACACACACACACACACACTGCAACAATGGAGGACACGAGGAGACGCTACACTGGCTGCTCGGTCGACGACGTCATACACACACAATAAGAGCATAAACATTGACTTAAATTGACCGATTGTGGTCGTGAATGAACATCTGGATCGGGACACCATAACAGCTTCTCCTGGCTTCACCATAAACAAAGCAGTTTGTGATGCAAACAGCCGACGCAGAGCCAGCGACGGACTGAAGCCTCCATCCCGTTCCGGGAGCTTAATGAGACAGTAAACGGGTTTTTGTGTGTGTGCGTGTCTATTGTTTGCCAGCATGAGCAATCTCTGCACAAACAGGACGGAACAACATGCGCACAGCTGCATCTTGATGTCTGGCAGACATCACATAACGAGCTGAGCGAGCGCGGCGGCAGCGGCGGCGGCGGCCCGAGAGAAGAGGAGCCTCGCGGCGCGAATCACACGGCGGCGGCGGCGGCTCGCGCGGCTCCTACCTCCGATCAGCATGGTGCAGATGGAGAAGATCTTCTCCGAGTCGGTGTTGGCCGACACGTTTCCGAAGCCCACGCTGGTCAGGCTGCTCAGGGCGAAGTAAAGCGAGGTCACGTAGCTGCTGCGCATGGACGGGCCGCCGCCCAGCACGCCCAGCACGCCCAGGCTGCCCTCGCTGCCGCCGCCGCCGCCGCCGCCACCGCCGCCCGTCCCCGACGCGTTCCCGTAGGACTGGCTGGAGTTCCAGGACCCCTGCGCTCCCACCTCTGACCCCGAGGCGTTCCACTGGCTGCCGTTGGCCGGGAGGCTGCTGGCGGTGGGCGGGACCAGCGTGGTCAGCGAGGACAGGAAGTAGGGCGTGCCCAGGCGCTTGGCCAGCTCGTGGAGCCAACCTGAGGGAGGGAGACACGCAGCTTCAGACATGTGGAGGGACGCCGCCGCCGCCGCCGTTCACCACTTCACTGGGTCTCGTAACGGCGATCAGAGCGCGTCCGCTCACTCTGAATCAATTGACACAACAAATCAACAAAAAAACAGTCTTGTTATTAACAGAGACAAAACTTTAGTCACATTTTGACTGGAAGACGACCTCTCCGCTATGAGCTGATCCGTTTTAATGCATCCCACACTCAACAACCAATCAGCGAGAGGGAAAGAGAAAGAAGCGTAAACAACGAGGATGAGGAGAGAAAATGGAAAAATAGGAGGTGAAGGTAAAGGGATCAATTATTTAGAAAGAGGCGTCGCAGGTATGTGAAAGGTTTGGCAGCAGAAAACACCGACAGGTCGAGAGAGAGAGAGAGAGAGAGAGAGAGAGCGAGAGAGAAAGAGAGAGAGTGAGTGAGAGAGAGAGGGAGCGAGAGAGAGAGGGAGTGAGAAGGAGAGTGAGAGATTGAGAGAGCGAGCAAGAGAGCGCAAGAGAGAGAGAAACAGAGAGAGCGAGATGATAGATAGATAGATAAGTTGATAGACAGATAGAGAGAGAGAGAGACATTGAGAGAGAGAGACGAGAGAGAGAGAGCGCGAGAGAGAGGGAGTGAGAAAGAGAGTGAGAGATTGAGAGAGCGAGCAAGACAGAGCGAGAGAGAGAGAGAGAGAAACAGAGAGAGCGAGATGATAGATGGATAGATAGATAGATAGATAGATAGAGAGAGAGAAAGAGTGAGAGCGAGAGAGAGAGAGAGAGAGAGAGAGAGAGAGAGAGAGCGAGAGAGAGCGAGGACACAACAAGGAGATGAATAATACAATAACCATGGAACCATTCATTGATCTTTGGCAGCACACTTCAAGCTTGATACTCTGACCTTGCGTGTGTGTTTGTAGGTGCGTGTGTGTGTGTGTGTGTGTAAGTGTGTGTATATGTGTGTGTGTGTGAGACCTGCCTGCCAGCATCACTCAGCAGCAGTGACAGTGGAGCAGCAGCAGCTAAACCAGCAGCATCAGAAGCTTTAACACCTGAGTAGTTTCCTAATTACTTTGTCATTAGCACAACTTAACCTCCGCCAGACGGGGGGAGACGGGGGCTCCACTCAGACGCGCCGCTGACATGCACGTCTGCACCTATTCCCTCCACCTGCGAGCGTGCGGAGCGGCAGCCGAGGCCCCCCGACGTCCACGCGGGACCTCGACAACATCCAGTTTAAGCAGCTTTTTAAACAAACTTCCTGAAATGTTCAGTCGTGACACCACGAACATTCGTGGAGGAGACTTTTTCCGAAAGTGAAAGATCCCGAAGCGACCCGACCACGACTCGGCGCCGCCCTCCAACCTGCACCGACGCGCCCGTGAAACATCAAAAGGAAACGGCGGCGTTCCGAGTCGCAGGCGGCTGCAAACACGGACTGTTGGCGCCGCGATGTAAAAGCGCCCGAGTGTTACGTCACGTCTTCAGTCTTTCTGAGCCGTGTCCAAAACATCCTGCTTAGACTGCGGCCAGTACGGCTACAGGAGTGTGTGTGTTTATGTGTGCGTGTGTGTGTGTGTAGGGGGGGTGTTATGGGGGGGCCGTGGGGACCGCCGGAGCTCCACCGGCTTGAATTATTGATGCCCCTGCAAACAAAAACTGCACTTCTCCCAAGAAGCAGCCGGCTGAGCGACAGAGAGACGAAGACGGCGTATGAGCGCGCCGCGATCGGGCCGACGCGGCGAACCGGCGGCCGGTGTCACGTCAAGGACAGACGGAGGACTGTGGGGGGGAGGCATGAGGTCACGGTCTTTGGGAGCTGGTCAAAAAACTAAGAAAAAAGCCCCTTCAAAATAAAAGCGATGGGCAGGACCCTCTTGGGGATCCTTTTCCGGGGTTGAACGAGTCACGCTGACCTCCAGTGGACGTTTCTGGTATGACAGACGCAACGTGGGGACACGATCGATGGTTGGACCGATGTTAAAATGATTAAAAATTCCTTCATACTGGAAAGAGTTTGAGTTTCTCATCGTTATGCGTGTGATGTTTGGGATCAAATCAGAGCCCCTGTTGTTTGTTTGTTTGTTTGTTCGCCTCAGGTGACAGACGGGAGGATTAAAAGCGGCTCCTTCGCCCTTGAAAACGGCCCGTCTGTCTCTACCTGCTGATCTGACAGTTTGCCGGCGCCTCACCGGGGATCGTTTCATCAACGAAGCAGCGTCTGATTATCAGAATCAGTCGAGCAGAACGATCGCAGCACGCGAGCGGTCGTCCGAAGCCGCCTCGTCTTTGCTGTCGACGTCACGCGGCGGCGGCGGCGGCTCGCTCTGCTCCGGATTAGGACGACGTGAGCGCGGCGTGCAAATGTTTGTGCCGAAGCGGAAGAGCGCCAGGATGACATCTTCGTTCGTTTGCTTTCATCGGAGCCCTTCGGTGATTCGCCGAGTTTCGAGTCGGAACGAGAAGAGCGCAATTATCCCTCCTCGCCGCGGCTCCATTTAAACACTCGTAATTTACCCCGAAATCTTCCAGTGGCGCTGCTTCACGCTGAAGTTTTTTCAACAGACTCAAATTAGATCTGGCGAGAGCTCAATTTACGCAAACTGCCAAATGAAAACACTTCACAACACGAGCGGCTCGCGCCACGCAGCGAATGCAGCTCCGCCCGCGACGAGCCCGCAGCTTGGGCTCAGCGCTGCCCCCGATGTACGGAAGCGGTATCGCCTGAACTCTGGCTCGCCGCCTCGCGCTCGTGAATGCGGCGGACGGCTGCCGCGTGCACTCACGTCGCGGCGTTTCTCCGCTGGGTGAGGACAGACAATTAAGTAGGGCCGCAACTTCATCAGCGCAGCGAACGCAGCTCCGCCCGCGACGAGCCCGCAGCTAGCTTGAGCTCAGCGCTGCCCCCCGATGTTCGGAAGTGGTATCGCCTGAACCTTGGCGGTGTGGAGGTGCAGAGGGCGGACTGACCGACGTCCCAGGACCCGGGGCTCTCGATCTCCCGGCGGCCGATGAAGTACCAGACGCACGCCATCCAGTGCGCCAGCAGGGCGAACATGGACATGAGCAGCGTCAGGACCACGGCGCTGTACTGCGAGTAGCGCTCCAGCTTCTGCAGCAGCCGCAGCAGCCGCAGCAGCCGCACCGTCTTCAGCAGGTGGACCCCGAAGTACTGCGCAGACAGGGAAACACAATCACCACGTCACCTCGCGCACACACTCATGTGTTCATTAACTTCTCGTCAACAGTGGAAGCAGACTGTTAATTTATTCCCCCCCCGTGAATTCAAACGCTCCAAATGAGATATTAAAGATGGGCCTAAACAGCCGTTTTGCATCGCTGTGCGACAATCCGCCGCGCGGTTCGTTATGTTTCAGGATTCCGAACGTGGAAACGCAAATTAATGAGACGTGCCGCTCGCGCGGCGGCATCAGATCGGCGCCGCGCCACGTGTTTGTCTAACGAGCGGCGTTCTGGTTCAAATGTTGATCTAATATATTCACGTGGGAGCTCGTGACATTCCGCATTCGTTTCCCGCCTCCTCCGAATTTGGCTCGCCGCCTCGCGCGCGTGAATGTGGCGGACGGCCGAGGCGTGCGCTCATGTCGCGGCGTTTCTCCGACAGATAATTGAGTCGGGCCGCGACTTCATCAATCTGCCGCGTTTGGACGGCGGGTCGGTGTTTGCAAACAAACAAGGTGTCGGCAGGCGCGGCGAGACGCAGCGGCGGGGGGGGACACACACACACACACACACACACTCACCACGCTGACGTTGAAGGCGTACAGCAGGTCGAAGGGCAGGGCGGCGATGAGGTCGACGAAGAGCCAGGTGGTGACGTAGTGGACGCAGATGGAGCGGGCGTCGTACACCACCTGACCCGACGTGCTCACGAAGGTGGTTCGGAAGTTCAGCAAGATGTCTGCAGGGGACAGAAGCAGAGCAGGAAGGAAGAGAGTTCAGGAACCAAAAGAGTTCTCACGCTGCAGTACCAGGTTCCACCTGCCGGGGTCAGTGTCCAATAAACACCGAGGTTTAAGTAGGTTTCAGGAGGAACTGGTTCCTACAGTGTGAACTGAGCTCATGTCTGAAACCCGACCTGTAAGTTCAGGCTCTGCACTACCAGGCGCCGCCTCCAGGGGCAACGTTTCACACTCCAAGTCCCGGTACTTCCCCGACACGTGGGGTCAATCATGTCTCAGGTCCCCAGTCTGGCAGGAAGGTACCGACGCAAACACACACACACACTCACTGGGTTTTGCCTCCTTTGCGAGCCGCCGGCTGACCTTTAACGTGGATCAGACCTCATTTCTGTCTGCGAAAATTAGTCCGTGATGTAAAAATAAAACGCACAATTTAATGTGGAAATAGAAACAACACAAACACAAACACTTAAAGATTATATTTAAACTTTCTCGGGAAAAAAGCGAGTCTGTTGTTGTTTTCTGGGGGAAACTTTGTGTCGGGACCAAATAACAAATAAGATATCGACCGACGGGAGACGGACGGTCAGCGGCGAGTGGCTCCAGTAATTTCAGGGCAGAACTTTATTGATGGAGTGTTTGTGCCGTTTCCTCTCCCCCATTAAGGCAGATTGCCTGCCGACGGTCACTCAGACGAGTTTGCTCCACAAGACAAAAAAAGAGGCGGAACGTTGGTCTGGAAACGAGCCGCCGACGAGCAGCGATGAGTCCGCGACGGCTCGTCTCGAAGGCGTCATGGCGGACGTCCTGTCAGGGACGCAGATGTAGCGGCCCAGAGCCGGGACACGCCCAAGAGCCGAGTTCAGGTTTGACAGAACAAAACCGGACCGAAAAGTGTGAAAATAAACAACAACAACAACAACGTTCGCCGAAGAGGGACGAACTCGTCGGAGGCGTCTCACCTAAAATGAAGAGGATCTCCACCAGGATGTCGCTGACGCTGGGCGGGCTGCGGGGGGCGCTGGTGGTGCTGCCCTCGTCCCGGCCGCCCACCACCGTGAAACACACGTTGTAGGGCACGGTGACGGCCACGTAGAAGGTCGCCAGCAGGATCAGCCAATCCCAGCCGGCCTTGAAGGTGCCGTAGTGCAGCAGGATGAAGCGCGACTTCTGGATGGCGGCCACTTTGTACTCCGGGATCGGAGGCTTCTCCCCAAACATGTTCTGCAACCGACCAATCAGAGCGGAGCAGAGCAGAGCGGGAGTCAGACACGCCCCCCCATCAGTTTCACAGGTCCTCCGACAGGCTCCTGGGAATGTGTGTGTCTGTGTGTGTGTGTGTGTGTGTGTGTGTGTGTGTGTGTGTGTGTGTGTGTGTGTGTGTGTGTGTGT
>JASSRZ010000023.1:618943-631354 GCA_032164315.1 Malacoctenus gilli
TGTGTGTGTGTGTGTGTGTGTGTGTGTGTGTGTGTGTGTGTGTGTGTGTGTGTGTGTGTGTGTGTGTGTGGGAGAGAAATGGACTCCAGTGAGATCAAATGAAGCTGGAATCTATTTGAAAAGACTCCAAGGATTGAAAATCATTCACAACATATGCAACCGTTGAGCTTCACAGCTGAGAAAACCACCGCTGCCGAGCGTGAGGAACAACATTTTAGCTTGTGTAAGAATTATCAGGAGGCTTGTTGTTGTAAATGAGAGGTTTCACAACTGAGACAACATCTCGACTGATGAGCTGATCAGTAGCGCACGTATCAAAAAGTCCAAACAGGACCGAGCGCAGAACCATTTTAGTTTGAAGGCCTCAGCGTTCGTTTGTGGGCGAGAGCGACTTCTACCGCCGTTTGGCTTCACTGCAACGTTTCGGCAGGGATCCACTGATGTAGATCTTCCTGAAGCAGCACTTCACACTTCCTCTCCCCATCCCCTCGTTGCCCCCGCAGGGCACTCTCCCCGTTTGAGTCGGCGGACCACCCAGAGGTCGTACCCGAGGATGAGCCGTCCCCCCAGGGCGCCCATTACCTCAGCGTATAGCGGCGCACCAGAGCCAAAAAGGCACAACAAGCATGGATGCAGATGCTGGCGAATGTGTGCGAGGCGTAGAGTTGGGGGATTCCCAGAGGGTGGTTCAGAGTCTGAATGAGGTCACCTTGTACTGCAGCGCAACACACACACACACACACACACACACACCAAAAACTTCTGGGTGAAAAATACATTGAATTATGTCCACTCCAGAAACACCCCAGCAGTCACACTCGGCCGTGCAGCTCTGGAGGATATTAAATATCGGTTCGAGAGGCATAAAGCATCCCGATATGTCGGAAATCACCTCCGTTTGTTTTTACAACTCCGCTGGTCGGTTATTTGAAAGGCGATTTTGTATCGAGTTACAGCGTGAGCTCATGCACCAACAGAAATATTCGAGTCACACATCCACTGCCAGAAAAACAGGGTGTAGGGGCCGGGGGTGGGGGTGAGGGGGGTCAGTGAAGTGAGTTCAGAGTGGGACGACCCGGGTTCGATTCCGGACAAGAGCACATCTTTGTACGCGATGTCACGGCGCAAAACATGATGGGACAGAACAGGAAGATCATGACGACGCTTCCAAATCTGACCACGTTGTTCAGTGTTCATGTAAACGGAACGATCTGATCAGTGCATCAAGAAACGATCCAGTCGGATCGACTCAGAAGTGAGCAAGTACGCACCGCTGACAGACTTCACTGGATCTCCTGAGTGCTTGTGTGGTGTTTTACAGCCTAATCCCAGCAACGAATGACAAATTGACTGTCAGCAGTTCTACTTGGAAAGCAGAACTCCCATGAAATCCTGATGCGTCACCATGAGGAACGCCGCTCTCGATTAGCGGAGGCTCACTTTACAGTGTGACGACGTCTGGCCGGGTTATCTTCCTGTAGCGGTCACGCAGGCCGACAGAAGCGCGTCCAAGTCGACCATTATAGGTTTCTCTGCATGTCGCTCCTAAGGATATCACCCTATTAAAGGTCTGCGAAGGCCAGAATTAACCGGGGAAGAAAAACTCGACGTGGTATTCAAGGAAACTTCAGCAGCGCCGGTTCTTCCCAGAAACAACAATGTCCTGGTTTCACTGTGTTAATCCACAGACCTCACTGGACAGCCTGCAACAGCGCCGCCGCTTCAGAGGAGGCTTCCAGTGAAAACTGGCTCCCAGTGAGGTCTGTGGACGGTGCACAGGCATTCCTGCTACAAATAGAAGTTTTCCAATTGTAATTTTTCAACACGTTGAACACCACAGGCACGGTTCCAGTCACCTCCATTGTGTGTGTGTGTGTGTGTATGGAAATTGACAGCAGGAAGTTTCAAAACTTCAGCGCATGAAAACCAAAACTATCTGCACTGCTTGCAGCACGCAAAAAAAACCTTCTATTTTGGTGACTTCTGCGACGGTCCGTTTCTTCGGGGGTGTCGCACGCGTGGCCGCTGGACCGGTCGCTCGTCGCTGGCCCGCTTTAGGCCCGACGGCGCCGGACCGTTTCCACCTCCCGGAGACGCGTCCCGCACCGGGGCCGTCTGGGAACACTCGGGTTTTGACAGTCCCCCTCCGAGTCCTCGGTAGACTTTACATACACAGCGTGAAGTCTGTTCCGACTGTCACGAAACTATTCCTAAAGTCTGGATCGGTGGATGATTCAGGACACCGGCAAACCTCAGAGGGGCCCAAGGAGAAGCTGGGTGACCATGTGATCACCTGAAAAGGCGCTGAGGCGCAGACATGAGCAGGAATGCGAGCGTTCGGTGTTGGCAGAGATGCTCCTGCACGCAGGCTGGATTCCTCCGTCTCTCTCTGGTTCTCACACACACACACTCGCACACAATGTGCACTCACAAACAAAGTCAAACCACAACTGAGTCACTTCGCTTCCTGAGGGAAACATTGGCTCCACAAAGGAGGGCAGCGAAGGCGCTCCTCGCCTGATGGCCGATAGCGCTGACAGCAGCGTTCCCAAACACGCCACGAACGCTCCTTTTCGTGCGCTGCGCCGCGCATTTCGAAGCGTGCACGCACGCTGTCCGCCCAGCGCCGTGCAGCCACTGCAGCCCGGTTGGATGTTTGGATTGCGATCCGTCAAGCGTCGCCGTCCTGCAGGCGTCTGACCGGCCGTGAAGTCGTCCTGCAGCGGGACACCAAGCCCGACGTCCAGCCGCAGCCATAAAGAACGAGCTGCGGCCGCAAGAACGATGAGGAGTCCTGCGCGATATGGAGCCCCCCCGCCCCCCCTTCAAGCTCAGCCCCCACCCTCGATTCATCTGGACTCGGACAGAAAACACAGAGGCGGCCTAAATCCACAGGACGACGAAGACACTGTCAGGGATGTTCAGAAGGAGCTTTGAACTTTGAGAACTTTGGGCCTCCAGTTCTTCAAATATTGGCTCAGCAGAACCTATATGTGGCCTCTCCAAGTTTTAAAAAAAAAAACGTAATATATGTTGAATCATGAAAACAATCCTCCCGTCCATGCTGGGTTTAAACTCAAAGCTTGAGCCGGCACAATGTAACACAAACTGAGCAACAACGTCTCGATACAACGCCTTCATGTCCTACAAGACTTCCTTCCGAGCGGCTGGAAGCCCCGCCTCCTGAGTAGATACTAATGACCCGAGGTCAACGCTGTCGTGCTACATACAGCAGGTGCTCATCAGAACAGCTCCAGTTGTTCCAGTGCAAAGTGAAGACAGTGGACAAATGTGCTCCAGTCATTTGTCCAGAAAAGTACCAGAATAACACATATACAGCAGGATATAAACAGCTAAAACTCATCCACAAAGAAAAAGCTTCATCCTTTCACGAGCACCAATGTAAGATGCCAAAAGGATCGTGGAAGACTTGCAGTTTGGGGAGGGTTCACAAGAAAATCTCTATGAAATAAGGCGGGCGTGCGAAGACAACAGATCCAAAGTATGTCAGGTCGGAGCAAAGCAAGTTAGCAGCTCTCTGTGAAACATTAATTTGAACTGATTTAAGCAGAAACTACTGACCGTTTGTTTTGTCTTTTACAAGATTCAGCAGCAGCCAGGCTGCAGTTCAGGCTCAGTTTGTTGACAAAGAAGCCTCAGTTCACATTCAGGAGAAAGGAGGGGACGTGTACAGATTAATATGTGACACGTATAAATCAAGAAGGAGCCTGTCACGAGGAAACAAAGATAATTACCTGTAAACAGAGAGAGAGAGAGAGAGAGAGAGAGAGGAGGAGGTTGTGTTTGGAGCTGCAGGAGATACGAGGACCCTGCAGCAAAGGTATGCAGGGTTTGTGGCTCCACAGTTTCCTGTGTGGTCCACATCGCGCGTCTTGTGTTACACAAGCCTCATTTTATACAGCATCTATTACACAGACAAACCCCGGGTCAGAGCTCGCACATTATCCTGTAATGATGATTTACGACCTCGTCCTCCGCCCGGCGACACGCTAAAAGCGGGGCGCAAGATAATATACGCTCGCGAATCCTTCGCGCTTTTAGCGAAACCCGGTCCTGGACGCGGCTCGGCGGCGGCGCTCGGATCTGAACTGCAAATCTGAAGGAAATAAAAAGTGACGGAGGGAACGACGTTGGAGCGCAACGTTCGCTGAGGTTTCTGCCGCTTCGATTGCGACACAGGCCGATTTCCCAACAACAGACGGCCGGTCGGGGCGAAAAACCATTAGTGTGGAGAGATTTACTGGAGATTAATACCCTTATAATAACCAGTTATAGAATTACTGGGAGGCGAAAACACAAAGAAATAGTTGTATCATCTCAAATTGTGTGTTTTAATCTGTCAAAGGAATTTAACTAAAGGCAAGAAGAAACAAAAACAGCTGAGATACATTACAAGACAATCGACTTGCTATTTAAGGCTGCTAATGCTCCTCACTGCTCGTGTTGAGGGAGGCTAATGCTAAAGCCAACTGACAACACACACACACAGAGGTCAAAGCATTCTGCTGATCCTGGACAAACACGTGCTCGAGCAATTCAGCCTCCATGCAGAAAAAAAAGAGCCGAAATAACCTCTTTCCAGCTTAGCAACTGTCAACAGCGCGACCAAAGGCAATGTCATCATCGGGCTGGTTGTAAGTTTCCTCCACCCACAGGATGGTTTGCCCGGTGCCCCGTTTCTATTTTACTGCTTACACTGAGGCACAAACAAACACACGCACTAACACACATGTGGTGGGATGAAAACGACTGAAACCACTAATCATTTCAGGGCCACTGTGTCGATTCCCACTCGTCCTCGACGCGGCAGGAACGCGGCAGAAGCGGGAAGACAAATGCGATATCGGGGAGAGAGTCGGATTTGGCGCGCTTCCGTTCGCTCGGCCCCGAACCAGACGTGACACCGGTGGTCGCGTTCGACTCCTCTCACCAACGGTGTCATCGGCTCATTCGGGGGGTTGTAAATGCGTCCTGCGGCCGCCTCAGTCGCTATTTCGAGCACAAGCTGGAACCAGACAAACAGAGAGGCGAGAGACGGGCCACGGGTTCGGCTGGATGCAGACCTTCGGCGCAGCGCGGCCGAATCGCGTACAACATGTGGTCCGGTGGGAGTCGACTGGGAGTGTAATTAGAGGCCCGTTTCAAGTGGAACAGACCTTACAGTAACAAGGCTGGGACGGTGACAGATTGATGGCGAGTAATGGGAGGTTGGGACAACACTGGAGGTCCTCCTCATGAATGGATGAGCACGTTACCTACTGCTGCAGCGGGTAATGTACACGAACTGTCCCCCCGGTCTGGGAAAGAAGTTTGGGAAAATCCCACGAGGCTCCAAATATGCACATGAAGCACACAGCTGGTCGCAGCTCTGACACATCTCATATTTATAGAGATAACAGCAGAGTCTCTGCAACCCTGCCCATCAAAACGACGTTCGGTCATGAAGCCTGACGTAATGCGTCTGCAAACTCAAATTTAACATCATGCGCTCATCGCTTTTTGACTTACTTCGATCGTAAACGGTAGAAAGACGCGACACGCGTTCAGACGGAGGAATGTGTCAGAAATAGTCACCCCAGTTCCCAAACTGGGGCATAAACTGACCAGCAGACACACGCACCAGCATTCCTCTCAAAGAGACCCCTCAGGGAACCAGCTGTGAAGCGTCCGGTGTCGTCTCGTGAGGCTTCGTCCCATCTGGACGTCTCCGGGATGCCCAAAACCACCCGAGTGTGCAACGACTTCGACTCAAACAAGCCCAAATCTCTCTGTGACGCAGCCAAAAGAACCCATATATCAGCGCTCCACCACTTCCTGTGAATAACCCCGATGGTCAGAGTTTTGGTCCGAGCCCGCAAGACTGGAGTTTTTCGGTCCCGTCCCGCCAGGACGGCCGTTCTCGCCGCTGCGTCTCTCGACCTCGAAGCACAACAAAAAGGCCTCCGCGAGTCCTGAACCATTTATCTGGGTCAACAGTCGGCAATTCAGCGCAGAGAATGCAACGCCGAACCACTTGTTTGCTGAAGTTGTTTCTAAAAAACCTGGAAATCGTCGATCTAGCGTTCAGTTAAAACGAAAGCAAATGACAAATAGGCGCCCTGTCATCGTGTGTGTTGGAATGAGACCGATTCCTCCGGCGGTATGGCAGCGCGGAGACGTTCCGCGTCGGGCTGAACATCGTGAAGGATTAATGAGATCAGAAAAACCTCGGTGGGAAAAGGATTTGCCCAGTTTTTGCGGTGGGACAGAAATGAATCGGGAGCCTTTAAACGCTGACAAATTCTGTTGTACGGAAGCCTGATAACATTTCCAAACATCCCCAAACGGCTCGCGCTGAAATCCAAAGTGATTTGCGAGATCGAGGCGGTCCAGGAGCGGCTTTGTTTCGGGAGCGACGGAGAGAATAGCACAAACAGCTTACAGTACAACAAACCCCAAAAGCACGGGTCAGCTCCTTTCACTGAAAACATTCCCTGAAACAAACTCGGCGACTTAATATAGCCGTTCCCTTCGGACCCTGCCCTGACCCAGGCCTGACCATGTCCTGACCAAACCTGCGGTCGCTCGCTGTCTCACATGGATCCTCGCTGATGACTCTGAACTCTCTGCAACGCTTTGGCTCGGCGGGCCCACTTCATCAAGTCGGCGCGGAGCACAGCGAAGCGAAGCGCGGGCGCGCGCACATCGCGGGACCGACGCGCACACAGTGCTTTCTCAGCATACTGTAGCCGGCTGCAATTGCGCAAGAGCCAATTCAAGGCAATTATGGTCTTCCTACCAAAACAGGTCTCCGAAGACTCCGTCCGTCCAACGGCTCGGCACAAAGAGCTTTATTTCCCTCGACCCATCTCGTACAATAAATCAGCAGCGCACAGCGTAATTGTGATGTATATTTTCTTGTGGTCGCGTCTCGCCAGACTCGATTGGCTACATTATGCAAATACTTTGTGTTGAGAATGTCGATGAGTTTGGAAACGGTGTTCACTGTCTGCCTTCCCTGCCATCTCTTTGTTGTGTTTGTGCTGCGGTTGTCGTCTTGCTACATCTGATGTTTTAGGGTAACTGACTCTCTCTGTGAGAGAGAGAGAGAGAGAGAGAGAGAGCGAGCGATAGAGAGAGAGAGAGAGAGAGAGAGAGGGAGAGAGAGAGACAGAGAGAGCGATAGAGAGAGAGAGGGAGAGAGAGAGAGGGAGAGAGAGCGAGAGAGAGCGCGTGATAGAGGGAGAGAGAGAACGATAGAGAGGGAGAGGGAGAGAGAGCGAGAGAGCCAGAGCGAGCGATAGAGAGGGAGAGGGAGAGAGAGACAGAGAGAGCGAGCGAGCGATAGAGAGAGAGAGAGAGAGAGAGAGAGAGAAACTGGTGCTTACCATGAGTACACAGCCCCCCCCCCCACACACACACACACACACGGGTAAGCCTGCAGGAGCTCTGACGATACAGCATCAACATTCAATTGAGCCCTGCAACCTGCAATACCGCTTAGTGTGTTGGGTGGCAGTGTGGAGTCGCCTAAAGAGAAACACTGATTTGCAATGATCACCTATTGTTATTGCATGATGCTGCAAAGACGTGACTGATAAAATGCTCATTTGCAGCAATTTTTTGTGAAGTTTTAGAGAAAAAACATCTGAATACAGATACTTCGTTTATAGAACAGTTGCAGTAAAATACTTCATTTCAACGACAGCTATTAAAACCAGAAAGAAGTAGGCGAGTTATTATATCTGCGTCAGTGCTGTGAACAAGCACGAACCAGCTCTCTGAGGGGGATGATGATGAGGAGGAGGAGGGAGTAAACGTGATATTCGATCTGTTGTGGAGCTGTTGTGTAAACGCGCCTGCTTCATTTTGCAGGAAATCTCTTCTTCTCTGGCGGTTGCTGATCAGGCAGCTGGTGTTGGGAGTAAACAAGGGAAACCCTCCTCAGCGCAGCACCGACCGGCCTCGTTACGAGCCTCTCGCTGGAAGTCGCCCTCCGATCGGACTCGTTCCACCGCCGTACGGAGGTTGTTGGCTGCTGAGCAGCTGGCCCGTTTACTGTGTGAAGATTCAGAGCGAGGCGCACACCGCTCTGTGTATATTTACTACACAGAATACTCCCGCCACTCAGAAAAGACACAAACATCATCATGTGTTCACTGGAACGCTACAAAGCTGCTCAACAAACAGTAGAAATGTAATCTGGTTTAAAACGCAGCTTTTCACATGTGCTTGCTGTTATCAGCTCAATTTAAACGTCCTCGTATAATCCCCCTATTTTTGGAGTCGGCTCGCAACGTTGTAAAAGTGTCCACGTTTTACCGCTTCAGGCTTCGCCCTTGCTCGTTTTCGTGTGAATTCGGGAATAATTGTCTCTCCTGCAGCGCATTAAGAGCCATTCCTCCTCCAGGAACCACCTTCCCTCACAGTTTTCACTCCTTTTAAAGTGCCATCTTTGCCCTCGGACCTCGTCTGACCCCATTTAACGGCCACTTTATTTACGAGTGCTCGCTTTGTATCCCAAACACCCACCTGTAATTGATACGGGTCGTATTTTACCGCTCTGCGCCGGGATGGCTTGAGTTATAAAAGATTTACAGTAAAGCAAACACTGCCGTAATTGGAAAAATAATATTACTGTTTGTGAACACACACACAGTAATGACGGCGTGGCTGTAAAATACAGTAGTGAGACTATAAATCACAACACTAACAAGAGCACTTGAGCACTAATATAATGACACGCAGCAGACTTAGAGAGCAGTTTAAGGGATCATTAATGTGACCACAAAACCATGTAAATACATGCTTGGATTCCCTGCTTATTTTTTGTATTAATTTTCATGAATCAGATGTTGAGGTGCTCCAAGACCACACCCGGAAAAGGTGTGGATTGCAGATGCTTTTGGTGTGTGTGTGTGTGTGTGTGCGTGCCAGAAACACAGACAGAGACATAAATCTGCAACAGAGACAAAAACGTGACACCGTCAGAGCAGACTGATGTTCTCAGAAGTGAGATCTACAGTATGCCACAAACCAAAGCACAGCCACACACACACGCACACGCGCACACACACACACACTCAGACGAACGAATGACGACTGTGTGAGCGAGTGTTTCCTTGCTTTTCGCTCCAATGGAGGGAGTCGAACACAAATGCCTCCAAGATCCACCAAATCTGTCTGAGGTCGGAGACGTTGACACCTACCTTGACTCCGCCGTCATTTCCTGCAGCGAGCGCCTCGTCCTCCTCCAGTCTGGAAAACACACACACACACACACACGCACGCACAATCAGCCATGACCAGAAAAGGGCGGACGGATTGAACTAATACTGTGTGTAATTGTTGCAATTATGGAGAAGACAAATCAAATCAGGGCAACTCGGCTCGTCCTCTGAGGCTCCGTGTTTGTGGGGACCGGCCCGCCGCCCGCTGACATGCCGAGCCGTGACAACCACTTACGCGAGGCTCATCAGCGCCTCGGCGGGGAGATGGAGTTTGACTCAGAGAGACGACTTGTAATTTGGGGGGTTTCGGGGTCATTACCCAGCTGCTCTCAGGAAAATGAAACGTAATGTTTGGAGCAGACGGGCGAACGAGAGACGACTTTCCAGGCTGCGTTCGGTTTGGAAGATGCTCCGCTGGGATTTTGCTGCCAAACTACGTTTTTATTTCAAGTTTGACAAAAAGGAGATTTTACCTGTCCTATCGTCTTGTCTGTTTTTCTCAACTTCGCAAATCAACTGAGAACAGACCATTTTCTGAAACGAGTTCACACCCACAACTAGTGACGCCAGAGATCACGGAGCTGCAGAGCTAAAAATGGACCACTGGAGGGTCGAAGGAAGCTTTTACAATGCATTGCAAAGAACAGGAATACGTAAAATGACATTAACTGAACATTTTTCAATCAAGAATCATGTCTAACTTGTCGACAAGGGGGAAGACTATCTCAGATCTAACGGGCGATACAATCCGGCGTAGCTATCACAACATTTTGAGTGTGTCACAGATTCAGTGGTTCAGAAAATGTGCATGTACTTTATTATTCTGTAAAACAGAGTATTTTTCCGTCAGTTTAATAGCTTGGTTAAAATATTAAAATGTATTTTTTAGACTTCTGGCCCTAAACTGTATTATTTAGTCTTAATTACTCAGGTTTCACCGATCTACATAAAGGCTGCTCCACAAACAAAAACCGAGTTGAGGCGTAAGATATTTTCCACATGTTGCGCCGGCGCGACCGTTTCCTCGCTCCACTTTGTGCCTTCGCTCGCTGGTTTCCTGCGTTTCCCAGAGCGGCTCTCGGCAGTCGTGGTGGTGACAGCTACATGGGAGAGTTGCTCTCTGGATCCCCGGCGCTTTGCGGTCGCGCTGCATTCTGGCCTGCTGAGGAAACCCATGGGCCCTCCTTTTAAAATGAATTCTTCCTCGCCTGATTATTGCCGTCACACAATGGAGACCGAAACCACATCTGTTGCTTCTCTGCACCAAATCCTCCAGTTTACGCTGCCGACAAACTCAAACAAAGGGAAACACTTTCTGTCAGTTTTCCTGAAAGATTTCCCTCCGTCGCACAAACGGCGCTTCGAAAAAGAAAACGACGTTGACGTGCAGCTCGGGCGGCGCTTTGTAACGCTCAGCGTTTCCGTGACAGTTTTTAGGTCAGGCCGATTCGGAGGAACGAATGCGCCGCAGCTCGGCGGCGTCTCGCACAGGAAGCGGCAGAGGAAGCGCGAGGACACCGCTGTGGGTGGTTTCAGCCTCACGACCTTTCTACGATCACAACAGTCGCAGTTACGAGGTTTCGCTTTCCAACAAAGTTTGTTTAAACTCCGACAGAGATATTTATCAGCACGCTGCAGACAAACGGCACCGACGCACTGAGCTGCGTTCAGGCAGCTCCGACTGCTTCCACACAAGATTCAACTGCGTTTCCAAACAATAAATATAAGAATTGTGAATTAAAATTGGTTCTCAGTTGCCTAACCTGGTTGGATAAAGACTGAAAGAATGCAACCAGATGTTTATCTCACACTTTGACACGATACATATGTTCCTCGTCCTGCACCATCAGAATAAAGCGACGTTATTCATTCTTTTCGCTGCACTTTTAGAGTTCGTCACATCACTTTTCTGGTCAGAAACTAGAAGTGAGTGTCGTCATCGTGGCTTTTGATGGTTGTACAACAACGTATTGTTTAGAGGAGACTATTCACCTCAAGAAATGAAGAGATTTCTTTCTTTTCAAAGTAGCAACTGGTTATTCTCGTCACCTTTCAACGATGGAGAGAACAGGAAGCAGTGGCGCTCTTAATGCCAAAGAAAATCAAACCACTGAGCAACAACAAAGCAGGCGGTTACGGCGCTTCCTCCTTCTAACAATGCGATGAGTAAAAAAAAGCTTGAATCATCCGTTTGGAGCAACTTTTCAGCGATGACGCGGTGACACCTTGGAGGGCAGTGACGTGTGCAGCCGCATTCCAGCTCCAGCGGCGCGCTTTGAATCCTCGAGGCCGTCCGTCTGATCGAACGCAGCCTTTTCACTTGACTCTGCTGGCGAACAATAAAGAGAGCAACGATCCCCGCGCTCTGTGGGAAATGTCAAACTCGCAAACGACGTCCAATAAACATCCAGCCAATCTGGACCCGCGTCTGGTCAGCGTCAACGGGCCGAGACGGGGAGCTTTCGCACCGTTGGTGACACACACACAAACAGACACACACACACTCTGAACTTTTTCCCCTTTCTGGCAGAATTAATCCACGCGTTCTTTAAACGAATTGAGATGGAGATAAATCTGTCAGCCGGCCTGCCTGAGGTCAGTGAAGCGAGGTGAGGGAGCGTTAATGTCACCGTGGAGAGCAAGCTGAGGATTCCCTTCAAGTTACAGTTAAGAGAAATAACAGTTGCAAGGATGTGTGTGTGTGTGCGTGTGAGCGTGTGAGCGTGTGTGTGTGTGTTGGCCAGAGGGAGTACAGTGACTCTGAAACCAAAGCGAGCCCTGCCCACTCCCACAGTGGAAAGAATGATGTGTTATTCTGTAAATGACACTATTGACCAAACAGATGCCTGAGGTGAGACACTGAGCAATGTGTGTGTGTGTGTGTGTGTTGTGTTGTTTGAAATGCATGCAAGTGTGAATCACCATGCGTGCAGCAGTTAGCGAACAGCATATTTTTTATAAATACTTTGGCGCTGTGTGTTTTTTCGTGCGTGCGTGCTGCTGCGGACGGCGCTGGACACCATCAGTGCGGCCTCCTGTGGAGGGTTCGGTCTGTCAAGCCTCCACCGTTTGTTGTGGTTCCAGCGTGTGTGTGTGTGCGCATGTGTGTGTGTGTGTGTAGTGAGGGGGCCGGCCCCCTTGTTCCACTCTCAGCGTGCTTTCTAATCACGCCGACCGCAGA
>JASSRZ010000023.1:670763-681268 GCA_032164315.1 Malacoctenus gilli
CTCCCTCTTCCCCCCTTCCGCCCTCCCCCCTTCCTCCCCCCTCCCCCCCCTCCCGCACGGTGTGGGGCCTTCAGACTTAAGGTGGAGGCGTGCGGGCTGAGTGATGAGAGCGGTAAACAAGAGGAAACTGCAGGAGGAGGAGGAGGAGGAGGGGGGGGGGGGGGGGTTCGGGAGGAAGGTGCTCGCCGGCGCCGCCCACATTCATCAGAGTGGATTGGAGTCGCCGATGTGCGCGGCGCCCTCTAGGGGGCCCGTCGGGATTGCAAAAAGCCCTGTAGGGAAGTGAGGGAGTGTGAGGTGTAGGGGTGGGGGGGGGGAGGAAGAGGATGTGGGCGGGGCTTAAGCGTGCTCCAGGAGCCACTGGAAGAGGGGCACGCGGTGCTGCTCTCTGCCTGCCTGGTGCGGCTCCTCGCTGGGCGGCGACGGCGGCGGCGGCGGCGGCGGGCCGTGCGTCTGGCTCTCCTCGCAGTAGCGCAGCAGCGTGTGCAGCAGCTCCCCCACCCGCCACCTCCTCTCGCGAAGCCTCTGGACCACGGCGGGCAGCTGAGGAGGGGGGGGCGGGGGGCAGAGACGCAACGATGGTCAAGAAGTCGGGTCCACGCGTGACGGCGAGCGACGGGAGGCGGGGCCACGCACCTGCTGCAGCTCTCGCTCGGGGCTCAGCTGGATCTGAGGGACGTCGGCCATGGAGGCCGCCGCCCACTGCAGCAGGCTCCTCAGCTGGGGGTCCGGGGCGGCGTGCGGCGGGCCGCGCCCGTGCTCCCTCACGTCCGAGTTGACGATGACCAGCGCCGTCCTGGCGGGCGGCGTCAGAGTGCGGTCCACGCAGAGCGTCCCTGCCGCACGGAGACACGCCGGTGACCTCAGGTGGACGAGTCCACGGATTACAGTCCGTCCCTCACTGACTGCCTGTCGTCCCTCTGGCTCCGCCCCTCTCTGGCTCCGCCCCTTTTGCTCTGCCCTCCTGTCCCTGTGACAGAGCTGATCCTCCCCACTGGGGGGCGCTCTTGACGCTCACACCACAACCAAATCTGTCTGATCTACTTTGCTACGAACTACTTTGATTAAAATGATGACTGTAAATTATTTCAAAGGTGAAACCTTTTATTTTTCAAAATAAAAGGTTCAATGATAAACAGCTGATCTTTAAAGAGACTTTTATTTTGTCTCTATTAACGTTGCGATGCAACACGTTTTATTTTGCGAGGCTGTGATTCGTTCCTCTCACTGATCAGACGGAGGACGCCGTCTCTTCCAGGACGCCGGAGACGGACGGAGGACGTTCTTACCGCTGGATTCCTCTCTGACGTCCGCCTCCTTCTCCTCCGGATTGTCGCTGCTGGACGAGAAAAGTCACGCCGGTTAGCGAGAGAGCAGAAGCGGCCGAAACGTCCTCGAGGACACCGCCGCCGCCGAGAATCGACTCGCCCTCCGTTCTGCCGATCGTGTAAATATTTGCGGTGTGACGTGTCGGCGGGTAAACAGTCATTTCGCCGCTCGGCGAGATTGTTAATCGCGGCCTTGTTGACACAGCTCACCGCCGCAGACTCCGCGACTCGTACGGACGACGTCGCTCGGCGGCCGAGACGCTTCTCACCGCGTTCAGCCGAGTTCGCCACAGCTTGTTTGGCGCTTCTAACGTTCAGGACGACGGAGCGAAGCGATTCCTCGCCATGTGAGACCTAAACGTACGTACGTGATGCTCTTACTTTGTAGCAAATCTCTTTACAAAATAAGAGCTGATAGATTCACGCTTGTGTGGCAGGACGACGTCACACCACTTCCTGCCCGTTGGATACTTTGAACCATGTGGGATGAGGCAGAAACGCAAACATCGACCCTCCCAAACGCCTTCGTCTCCGTCTTTAAGAGCTGCAGTCTGTGCAGCGTTCACAAGAAAACCTCTACGGACTTCCTGAATGATCGCAGGGGGGGCGGGACTTCCTCTGAGGAGCGGGTTCGGGTTTTACCGAAGTGGGCTGAGAATCGCCGGCCGTCGATGGACCTCAGATGTTTCCGGAGAAGCTCGGACAGCCGAGACCCGAGATGTTCGCCGACTGTGTCGTCGCAAAACAATCCTCCGAACCGAGAGACAGTGAAGGACAAAACGTGTCCGATTTTGGCTTTTAAAAAAAGAAACGTTTGGTTTCCTTCGAGCTGCTTGAAGCGCGGATGAAAGCGAGACGTCACAAAGTGAAATCACCCAACAAATGATCCCAATAAGCCCCTAAATTACGCGCAAATCCTGCAAAAACAGCCCAGAACACGTCACAGAGCGGCTTCATCTTCAATGACGAGAAGACGGGCTCAGATTTGGAGCAGAAGTTTGGTGAGAGGAGGAGCCGACGGCGGCGGCACGGACGGTTTCGAGCTTTTTAACTGGGCTGTGAATCGTCATCAGATGAAGGTTTCTCAGGCCGACGTTGAAGCGAGTTCAAACTATTTGGAGAAGGCGAGACGCAGACCGACCTGTCGGACGGGGAGAAGGACATGCGCTCCTCGCCGGCGTCCCCGGCGTCGCCCTCCAGGCCCAGGCTGCTCCAGCTGCTGCTGTTCCCATTGCTGCTGGAGAGAGAAAGCAGACGGTGAGCCTCCAGGACGGACGCAAGCACCAGACGCTCTGGTTCCCTCCATGGGGGGGTCCAGAAGCCCCCCCATGGAGGGAACCAAGTCTGAATTTCACATTTTACAGTCTGAAAAGCTGGAAAGCTGGTCCAGTGCTTTTATTTTGAAGGCTCCTGCTTCCGTATGTCGACGATTGCGTTTTTACTCCCGACGTTTCGGCCATTAAAAGATGCAAAGAAGCGGCACGGTCGTTCTGTTTCAACTTCCCGCTTGAGGCCTTCAAAATAAAAGCACTCAAGGAGAACTGGTGAGACTCTTAACTTTGACCAAGGAGGCGTCCGAGCCACCTGCGAGCTCTGGCGCCCCCCGAAGGCGGTCGGAGGCACCGAGCGGGAACAAGTGAAGGAAAGACCGACAGAAACCAAACAGAGTCGAGCAGAGAAGCGGCTCCAGATTTAAGTCAGTGAATGAAAAGCAGGAAGTCACAGAAACGTCTCGCAGGAAGTCACAGAAACAGCTCGACGTGTCGCCAAAATAACCGGTAGGAAACAAACACGGCGGTCGTACGACACGCAGAGGGCGATCGGGGGTTAATCGGCGCTTTCCTCCCGCTTGCCGTAGCGACGATTTCCCCCAAACATCGGAGACCGACCCGTCAGGTGACATCAGAGGCGGCGCCGCCCCAGACTTTTCCACTCGCCCCGCCGCCCGTGTTGATCTTGCGGCGCCAACACAAGCACGACAGCCGCGCTCTCGCTCGCCGTGATGAGCGGCGGCGCGTCTGAACGCTTCACCCGCTGCTAAAAATACCTGCATTAATCCGCTTCACCTTTTTTCGCCAGCGGGGCTCCTGGCAGCAATGCATGCTGGGAGGAGACTCCCCGCTCGCCGTCTCCGTAAAACACGCAGAGCAGCTTGTTTGGATGTCTGCCCGCCACGTTTCCGCGCCGCAGGCCGGACGCCGTCACGCTTTAAAATCGCAGCGTTGGACCACCGAAGCCACGCCCCCAAAACGACTCCGCTCTACTCGGTTCTGGTCACTCAGCCAGAACATTATGACCAAGCGCGTCACGAGGAGGAACGTGAGGAACGAGTTCAGCGCGAAGCCGTTCCGACGAGCAGAGTTCCGCATCAGTGTCCGTAAATACGCGGACAGCTCGGGGACGGCGAGGTCGCTCAGAGGAAGGTCGAAGACAAACACACCACTTCCTGTTGCCGAGGCCATCCCACTTCCTGCGAGACGATGACAAACGCAGCTGGTTCTGCGCCAGGAAACAGCTTCAAGTTTGGGTTTTTTAAGACTTCAGAAGACTTTGGATTTCCTTCAGCCCTTCAGAATAAAACTAAGCCGAACTGTGTGTGTGTGTGTGTGTGTGTGTGTGTGTGTGTGTGTGTGTGTGTGTGTGTGTGTGTGTGCGTACGTACCTGTCGCTCAGGTGCAGGAAGCTGCTGTTGTCGTCGGCGTGCTCGTCCTCGAAGCTCAGGTTGGACCAGCTGCCCAGGCTGTCGTCGCCCACGCTCAGCTGCTGCGACACCGTCGACTCGGTGGTCTCCCGGCCCGGCGAGCTGGAACACAGGAAGGGAGGGGGGGGGGGGGTCAAAGGCGGCGGTGGCGGTCGGAGGGAGGGCGGGCGTCTCGCCTCGGGTGGGCGGGGCCTAACCTGACGCCGCCGGACGTCTGGCAGGCGTTGGACAGCGCCGACGTCACGATCTCGGCCGTCAGGCTCTCGGCGTAGCTGGCGCCGTCGTGGCCGATGCCGCTGTCGGCGTTCAGGCTGGTGTTGCTCAGCTCGCGCTTGGCCGTCTCCATCGCCATGGAGACCACCTCCTCGGCGAAGGCCGCCCGCTGGTCCAGGTCGATGTGGATCTTGGGGATCTCCGGCTTCCTCCTCTGCAGCAGCGGCGGCGCCGCCACCGGCGGCGGGTAGTGGTGGCGGCCCAGCGCGCTGCAGTACGGACACTCCGGCGCCGGGCAGTAGCGGCACGTGCGCTCCGCCATCGCCCGCGCCAGCGGCGGCACCGCCGCCGCCTCGGACAGCCTGCGGGCGTGCGAGTGCCTGCCGCGGTCCCGGGGGGACGGCGCCACCGCCGCCAGGCTCATCCGCAGCGTGTCGTCCACGATCTTCTTGGCGTAGTGCTCGACGACCCGCATGACCCGCCCGCCGCGGCCGCCGTCGTACAGGCTGCCCGTGCTGTGGTAGTGCCGGCTCCGCCCCTCTTTGGCCGCCAGCGGGCAGGAGAAGGAGCTCCGGACGAGGCCGCCGCCGTCGGCGCCGGCCGCGGCGTCCTCCGGCCGGGACCTCTTGTAGAGGCAGGAGTCGGTCAGGGACTTGGGCAGCCGCGCCGAGGACGCCTGCAGCTTGCGCGCCACGTCGCGCGTGATGTTGTACGCCAGCGACTCGGCGAAGCTCACCAGCTCCACGTAGTCGCCGCCACCGCCGCCGCCGCCGCTCTGCCGTTCGGCGCTCCTGCAGCTACACCGGGCGTCCTCCGGGGGGCGCGAGGCCCCCGAGTCCCCGGCCTCGCCCGCAGACGCTCCCCACTCGTCCGGCAGCGACTTGGAGGCCAGCAGGCGGGCGCCGCCACTGCCGCCGCCGCCGCCGCCGGAGCGCTGCTTGATCTTGCGGCTGGCGTGCGCCAGGCCCAGTTTGATGGAGCGGTACGCCAGGCGGCTGGCGTACTGGTCCAGGACCAGCTCCCTGCTGCCGCCCTCCTTCTTCAGCACGCGGATGAGGTAGCCGGCGTACTCGTCGGTGACGCTCTCGCAGCTGGGATACTGCGAGGACAGGCCGCCGCCGCCGCCACCAGAGGCGGGCGGGCGGGAGACCGACGCGATGAGGTCGCCGGACCAGCGCTCGGCCAGCCGCTTCTGCGAACCCTCGGCGCCGAGTCTGTCTAAGCTCCGCCTCCTGGGAGCCCGGTGACGGGGGCAGCGCTGCCCGGCGCTCACCATCCTCTTCACGTCGTTGATGACCTCGCCCGCCACCTCGCCGGCGTACACCCACAGCGTGTTGAGGGTCTGCTCCGAGAACTGCGCCACGCTGTCCCGCCGGCCGCCGCCTTCGCCGAGCTCCTCCTTCGCTCCGCCCAGGGTGTCCATCTCCGTCGCCATGGAGACGATGTGGCACGCCAGCCGCTCGGCGTAGTGAAGCGCCTCCTTGCTGGACGTCCTGCGGGACGACGTCTTGCCGTGTTCGTGCCGGCTGCCCTCCGTCTCTGAAGGCTTGGCGGCGCCGCCGAGGCCGCCTCCCTCCCCCGCGGCCGCCGCCTCCTCCTCCTCTTCCTCCCCCTCGTCCTCGCCGCCGTCGGCCTCCTCAGACAGAGACCTCATCAGTTTGAGCATGAACTCGGCCTTGGCCGCGTCGGGGGAGGAGTCTTGCGGCCGCGGGCCCGGCTCGGACGGGTCGTGAGGCGTCGGCGGCGGCGTGGCGGGCGAGAACTCCTTGGCCAGCTTGCTCTTCAGCTTCTTGGAGAACCGCTTGATCTGGCGCTCCTTGGACACCTCGCTGGGCTGCTGCGGCGTGGAGGGCGGAGTCCCGGGCGTCCCGCCGGACTTGGGCGCCGCCGGGTCGTCCGCGGGGGGGGCGGGGCTCCTCCTCTGCCCGCTCGTCTCGGCGCCCGGCACGCCGAGGGTGTCCATCGTCACCTGGGCCACGCCCCCGGGCCTCGGCTCGCGGCCGGCTCCGCCCCTGCTGGGCGAGCCCGTCTGGGAGGTGACGGGCTGGACGCGGCGGTCGGCCGCCGTCTCGCCGGGGACGACCCGCCTCTGAGGAGACTCCGGCGCGTCCGGGTTGGAGTCTCGGCGGCTCCCGATGGTCTTGGTGAGGAAGTCGGCGCAGTCGCCGAAGCTCTTCTTGACCTTGGAGGCGGTGATGAGCTCGCACGCCTCGCTGACCAGCAGGTCCACCATGTTGCCCGAGAAGCTCTGGAACGGCGACTTCCCGGCGGCGACGTCGTCGGCCGCCACCGCCGCCGCCGCCGTCTGAGTGGCGTGGCTGAGCAGCGTCTGCGCGGACGTGACGGCGTCGGGAGGCGGCGCGCCGGCGGGTCCGGCCTGGGGGGCGTCGGCCTCCTCGGGGTCCCGCAGGTGGGAGAGCGCCTGGCCCGCCTGCGGCACGGGGATGCAGCTGGCCATGCCCGACACGGTGAAGAGCGCCTTCTTCACCGTGCACGAGGCGTCCTCCCCCGAAGGCCCCGGGACCGCCGCCAGCGCCGCCGCCGCCGGCGAGCTGCAGCTCAGGACCTGCTGGTTGGCGAAGGTGCTGCAGGTGCGAGCGCCGGCGCCCTGCGCGCTGACGTAGCACACGTTGTCCACGGAGACGCTGATGGCGGCCTGGCTGGTGAAGGCCACGTCGGCCTGCGAGAGCTCGATGAAGGCCTCCTGGAGGACGGACTCGGACAGGTCGGAGGCGTAGGAGCACACCACCTCCTCCTCCTCCTCCTCCTCTTCCTCCTCCTCCCGCCGCTCCTCCCTCGCCTGGCCGAAGGACCAGTCGCTGGGCGTGAGCGGCGTGGACGGGTGCGAGAACTGGCACACCTCCATCATGCCCTCGAACACCAGCTCCTCGGCCAGGTCGGCGGCGAAGCGCGTCACCGTGCCGTGGAAGATCTGCTTGCGGACGGCCAGGAAGTCCTGGAGCGCCGCCGAGAGCGCCTCGCCCACCAGGAAGCCCGCCAGGCCGTGCACGGCGCGCTCCTTCAGCACGCGGGCGCGCCGCATGCCGATCTCGTGGAAGGCCATCTGGAAGACGGAGGAGGTGAGGCGGGCGGCCAGCTGGCACAGCGTGGTGGTGCAGCTGGACACGCCCTTCTGCAGGTCGCGCAGCGCGCCGCCCAGGCTGGTCTCCACCAGCTCGGAGGCGAAGCGCTGGATGCCGTCCTTGAGCGAGCGCGAGGTGCGCTGCAGGCCGGCCACGCCCACCGTCTCCTGGATGTCGGACAGCTTCATGAGGTAGCCCGCCGCGTTGGTGAACTCCTTGTGGCACACGCAGCTCAGGTTGCGGTTGTGGCTGAAGTCGGACGCCGCCTGGTAGCCGCACACCGAGCCCAGGATCTCGCGCGACAGGCTGCTGGCGAAGTCCGAGTAGGTCTTGTAGAGCGAGCACAGGTCGTGCGGCTTGCGCAGCTCCTGCCCGCCGCCGCCGCTGCCGCCGTCCCCCTCCTCCTCCTCCTCCTCGCCCGTCTTCCAGAAGTACTCCAGCGGCCCCCCGGGGTCCACCAGCGGACTGAAGGCCGAGGCGCTGAGGGGGCTGAAGAGCGGGCCGGCGTTCTCCTCCGACGGCGTCTGCGCCGGCCGCGGCGACTCCGGCACGTCCGGGTGGACGGAGTAGGGCGAGCCCGGCTTGAGGGGGGTGGGCTTCTTCACGCCGGCCGGCAGCGGGGGCTGCTCGAAGCGCTGCGGGTTCATGGCCTTGGTGGAGCAGCCCCTGGACACGTACTTGGAGGCGGAGACGGAGCCGCCGCCGCCGCCGCCGCGGGCCTCGCCGTCCAGGGGCAGCGCCGGGGCGCCGCCCTCCTCGCCGGCCTCCTCCAGGTCGTCGAACTGGTCGAAGCTGTCGAAGAACTCGCTGACCTCGGAGTCGGAGTCCTCCACCCGCTCCCGCGGCCCCCCCGGCACCTGCGGGATGTCCAGCGTGGCCAGCAGGCTCTTCTGGTAGCCCACCTCGTCCAGGAAGATGATGGGACTGGGGCTGGAGCAGTCCGAGTCGGAGGACTCGCTGGCGGCGGCGGCGGCGGCCGTGGCGGGCACCGCCGCCGCCGCCACCGGCGACGGCAGCCGCGCCCCGGGGCTGCAGTACGTCCACTGGGCCTCCGCCGCCGCCGACCGCTGCACCGTCACCGACACGTCGGCGCCCGAGCGCGGCTTCTTGTGGGAGGAGCCGACGATGACGCGGGAGCCCGACAGCTCCTTCTTCCTGCGGTGCGCCGGGATGGTCTGCGACGCCACGTCTCGCTTCTTAAAGTGACAGTAAAGCGCCGCCGCCGCTGCCGCTGCAGAGAGACGGGAGACGGGCGAGGACGGACAGGTCAGGAAACATCAGGAAACAATTCGGCCTTTTATTCTGGAAATGCGCGCTCTTATTTTGAAACGCGAGCCCCGCGGCGACACCTACAGGCGCCGTCGCCCGCCTCGTCCTCCTCCAGGTGCTCCAGCGCCGTCACGAAGTCGTCCTCGATGGACGACACCGACTGGTTGGTGTCGTCCTCCTCCGGCTGGCTGGGCTCCGCCGCGCCCCGCTGCACGGCCTGCAGCTCCAGCGCGTAGCGCACGCCGGCCACGTAGCAGCCCAGCAGGCCCACCAGGGAGGCCACGCCCCCGCCGCCGCCGCTCGGGTTGTGCCGCAGCACGCAGACAGCCTTCAGCCAACACTGAGGGGAAAGGAAACACACCAGAAGAAGAGGAACGTTGACATCTTCCTGAACCGAAGGATGTTTCGCGTGAACCGACGCGGTTTCCTCCTGCGAGAGGGCGGGGCTGTTATGTCTGCCCCCCCCGCAGGTGGGACGTCCCCCGGACGCCGCGCCCGAGTGAACCCAAACATGGCCGCCGGGCCAAGGCTGAAACAACAACAACAAGCGTGTGAACAGAGCGGCTGTGATGCGTCACATGAGCGGTGAGGAAACGCCTCCGAGGGTCCCGCTTCGGCAGCGCCGACACGACACAAACATCGGCCTCGTTTCCAGGACGACGGCTGACGGCGAGAACGCCGACCGTTCCGACGACTCGGAAACGCCGCGGCGCTTTTTCGGACGTTTCGAAAACAAGTTTTTCCAGACGCGATGAGAAACATCTGCTGCCGGGACTCGGAACAAAGCGTCCGAGACGCTCGTGAGTCACCTGACAGACGTTCAGTTCCTCCTCGAAACAAACACGGTTCGAGTAATTCGCCGTGTTTACGCTTTCGGAAACCTTTTCGTGCCGCTAATTACCGTTTTGAACGCGTCGACGTAAACGCAGACGCTCCGGCTGACGAAAAGCAGCAGCTTTGCCGAGCAGTTCTCACACGAGTCAGTTGAAAAGACCCAAAAACAAGATTACGGTCTAAAAACGAGGCTTCGAGAAAAAGTAAATAAGAGCAAAGAGAGACATCAAGTCTCATCTCAGTCTAAAGTCAACAAATAGGAAGAAAAACTGATTTTTAGAGACGATTCTGGACGAATTAGATAGAAAACTTTCAGTTTTTGATCATTTCTGACGGAGGATCCATCAAATCGTCGAGCGGACTCACCCGAAACGACTCCCAAGTCGTCCTGACGTGAACTCTGCTGCTTTGGATATACATACTGTAGGTGTGTGTGTGTGTGTGTGTGTGTGTGTGTGTGTGTGTGTGTGTGTGTGTTGATGCTATGTGCCGCTGCAGCTCCATCTGCCAGCGGCGGATAGAAGCTCCAGACGCAAGTCTTAAGTGTAATTACAGCAAACAGGAAGCTTCTGACCGCGGCTTCGGGCGTCACGGCAACGCATCAACAAAAACATCCACTGAACGGGAACGGTGTGAAAAGGTGCTCCGAGGTCGATTTATAAAGCAACACACGCACGCACGCACACACACACACACGCACAGACACGCACACACACACACCCTCCCCCACCTGCGGCCCGCCGTCCTTCAGCTCGGCCAGCCTGCGCAGGTCTTTGAGCAGCAGGACCTCGTCGTTCTTCAGGCCGTGAACGTGGAGGGAGCGCAGGAGGTCGCAGAGCCCCCCGGGGAGACATGACAGAGCCTGGAGGAGGAGGAGCGAGAGGAGGAGGAGCAGGAGGAGGCGAAGAAAAAGATGACAAGGGAGGAAGAGGAGGAGGAGGAGGAGGAGGAAGAGGAGGAGGAGCAGGAGGAGGAGGACGAGGAGGAGGAGGAAGAGGAGGAGGAGGAGGAGGAGGAGGAAGGAGGAGGAGGACGAGGAGGAGGAGCAGGAGGAGGAGGAGGAGGACGAGGAGGAGG
>JASSRZ010000023.1:691916-701979 GCA_032164315.1 Malacoctenus gilli
CCCCCCCCCCCCCCCCCCCCCCCCCCCCCCCCCCCCCCCCCCCCCCCCCCCCCCCCCCCCCCCCCCCCCCCAAGGCACGTCACCAACCAATGTTACATGGAGAGAAGAGGAGGGGTCACAGGAGGAGAGAACCAATCAGAAACCAGCCCACGGCGAAGGGGGAGGGGCCTGAAAACTCCCTGACCGTACGAATGAACCCCGTCGGATCGCCGCTCGGATTCGTCCCTTTTTCTTGGTGCTCGGGCCCGGATGACAGCATGAATGGTATGAGTGGGTGGGGAGGAGGGGGTGGGGTTAGGTGGATGGTGGTGGATGTGGGGGGGGGGGGGTCAAACCGTTGGGTGTAAGACCTCAGGGGGGCCACAAACGTGACGGTGGGTCCGGAAACTCTGTTTCCGACCGTTTCTCCGAGCATGTGAACGTGCGGAACAACATTCGCGTCTGAGCTCCGTCAGGTGGCGTCCGTCCACCACCTGCGTTCTGCTTCCGCACGCCGCCCGCTTCTCCTCCTGCTCTCGCTCGTTCCCACGCCGCACCCGAAACCGACCACGGACCTGCCGCGACCGAACGCCGCGTCCCGACCGGCGTTCCGGGGGCTAAAAACGTCGAGGTGGCGCGTTGGGACGGACGTCCCGGGCGGAGACGCTCCTACCTGACTGAGGGCTGGTCTTCTTGGACGCCTTCTCCTTCTTGAACTTGGGCACTATGCGAAACATGCTGCTGCGACTGTTCCTCTTGCCGTAACCCAGAGAGGGGTCCTGGTACATAAGCACAGTCAACCTATAGCCTTTCATTTAGCTACTCCACTCGCTCGACACCTGCAGTCACGCGACAGCGAGCGCGCACGGACGCGCGGCGCGGAGACGCCGGAGGCCGGACGCCCCCGAGGCCCCGCGGGTGCTCACCTCCTCGTCGTTGGGCTGCAGGATGTGGTAGAGCCAGGGGATTTCTCCCAGCTTGCCCAGCTCCACCTCCACGCTCTGCAGCGCTCCGGACAGCTGCTCCTCCTCCGGCGGGTCCAGCTGCTGCGGGGACGCAAACGGCTCGGTGAGGTTTCCAAACGGCGAAACAGAAAAAAAAAAAATGGCGGAGGAGCGGGAGACGTCGTCCGGACTCACCAGGGAGACTCGGCCCAGCAGGAGCGACTCGGTCTCGTTGTAGAGCGCCTTGACCGTGCTCGCCACCTCGATGGCCGTGTTCCTCGTCAGGCTCTGCGGAGGCGACGCCACGCCGGTCAGGGACAACGTCGCAAAAACACGCAAGCTCGAATGAGTTTTCAGCAGTTTCGTCGCCTCAGGTTGTCATAAAACGATTTATTGACAAACTGTCGATTCGTAGAGGAGGCTTTAACGCCCCCTAGTGGCCGAGGTACGATACTGGCCCCTTGCTCGGTGGACGGCGGTGACATCCGTACCTCTGGGAACTTGGGGTGCGTTTTGTTGATGGCGTGGGACGCGGCGTTGACGGCGTGGGCCAGCTCCTGCTCCAGGAGCCCGTTGGTCTTGGCGGCCTCGCAGATCCTGCGGAGAGATGGAGCGCGGTCAGTGGGAGGAGCCTCCGGCGTCGAAAAGCCTGCTCGGCGCGGCGCGGCCCCCACCTGGTGATGAGCTCCTCGGAGGCCCGGGCGCACATCTGCACCAGGCCGGCCTCCTCCTCGGTGGCCAGGTCCACCGACTGCTGCGGGTAGAGGTGGGGCCGCAGGGGGTGCTTGTCGTACTTCAGCTTGTCCTCCCACGACTTCAGCGTGTTCTCGAACGCCTGCGGGGGGGGGGGAGGAGCAGCGACGGGGTTGATACGGAGCGTCCTCGAACCCCTCGAACCCCCCCCCCCACACACACTTTCCTCACCCTGTCTCTGGTGAGCATCTGCGCCCGGTTCTTGTGCTGGATCTTGATGACGCCCGGCGGCTGGATCCAGGCCTCGCCGTCCACCTGGATGGGCACGCCCTCGTCGCCCAGGATGGTGATCTTCACCGTCCGGCACTGGGTCACACGGACGGAGCCCTTTGTTAGACACACACACACACACACGCGCGCGCACACACACACCGCTGCTGGCTCTGTGTGTGTGTGTGTGTCCGCTCACCTGCGCGATGCGGTGGTGCTGCAGCTTGATGACGCGCGACACGGCCATCTGCATGCTCCCGAACACGGCCACCACCTCCAGGATCTTGTCGTCGAAGGACGGCGCGCAGAAGATCTGCGACGACAGATGAGACGCTGGCGTTTCAGCCCCCACGCCGTCGCGTGCGTGACCGAGTTCTGACGGCCGTCCTTGTTTGCTGCTTCTCTCCGGCGCGAGTCAGAAGTCATGTACTGTAACGTGTGGGTGTTTCAAGGGCAACCTCTGCAGGCTGTGTGTGTGTGTGTGTGTGTGTGTGTGTGTAACTGACTCTGTGATCCCCCCCGCAGCCCTTTCACTCTGAGCCTTGAACAAACACGTGCTGGTGTCTCCGCATCGCCCCCCCGCAGGCTTCCGAGGTCACTCGTGTCGGACCAGGATCCACACGAACGCTCTGATGTCACCCCCCCCCCCACCTGCTTTAACTCTCCCCCCACCCCCCCTCCTCTCCTCCCACTGTAAGTCCGCACTCACGTCGTCCTCCTTGGTGCCGCCCCAGAAGTTGGTCCCGCCGGCGTAACTGGGAATGTTGAGCACGGCGATGCCCTGCAGGCTGGGCAGCGGGATGTACTGACCGTCACACTGCGGAGAGAGAGGGGGCGGAGTTTGCATACGAGGCGTCTCTTTCGGGGGTCGCACGACACTCCGCTGGCCAATCGGCGGCCGGCGGTCCGTGGATGTCGTATTTACAGCCTGACTCGGTTCTCTGAAAGACTTTCTGGTCTCATCCCGGACCGAGCCGTTCTCACCTCCAGCTGGACTTTCTGCTCCAGGTTCTTGTAGGTCCTTTGCAGGAGCTCCTTGGTGCCCAGGACGCCGTACCACATCATGTTCTTGGTGCGACTCCTGCAGGAGGAAAGCGTCCAAAAAGTGAGATCGCGCGGACCGGAACATCTCGTTTTCGACTCAACGGAAGGAGAATCGTCCCACCTGCACTTCTCAGGATGCTCCTCACGTTTGTTGTTAAACTCCAGCGAGATTTTGGCGTCCAGGCCGATGCCGAAGTAGTTGTTCATGACACACTTTTCCATGTAGCCCTCTCTGAACACACACACACACACACACACACACACACACACACACACACACACACACACACACACACACACACGAGAAGTCAGCGAGTGCAGGCAACACAGGGAGTAGTAAGAAGCCGGTCGCAGCAGAGAAGCGGCGCTCACAGCGAGTCGAGGTCGGGGTCGATGAAGGGCGTCGCTCCGAAGGGGTCGATGTTTGCCAGCAGCATCTTGCTGATGATGGAGCTGCCGGCGATGGACGCCGCCAGACCCGCCCGCAGTCCTGCACGCACACACATCGGCCGTCGGTCACCGACGAGCTGCCGGGTCGCAGTACTCTAGTACGGCTACAAGTTACTCGTCCTTCGATTATTCTCCCGGAGCTGCAAGATCGTTGTGTTGCTGAGCTGTTGAGTCCGTCTGAGGACTTATTAACTCATCAGTTTCAGTCAGTTAGAGGGAGGAAGATGCTCTATCATCTGAGCATCAGTGGGAGGAAGATGCTCTATAATCTAGACGTGGAACCTCCTCGAAGAAAGACATTTATAAGCAAGTGAGAAGAAGAAAACGAAGCAACTCCTGGTTTAAGTGGCATGAGGATCTTAAGAGGTTTTCTGCCTCCAGTAAACAGGAGTTAGGTGAAACAGCGACCCGATGATGACCGCTGGGGCCGGTACCTGGGCAGATGATGCGCGTGTTGAGGACGGGGAGGTTCTCCTTGCTGGTGGTGAAGGGCGTGATGGTGAAGGAGCCGTAGGACTGCGTGCTGCGGCTCACCCGCCGCTCCGTCGGGGAACACGGACTCTTCGCAGCTACACGCAGGAAAAACAAACATTTACTTCCTGTCCTCCCTCCCGCCCTCCCTCCCTCCGTCACAGGACAAACACACCATCACACAGAGACACAGGACGTCGCACTATGAGGGGAGCGCTCTGACCACGGGACCACCGACTGATGTAACAGCCACGTGTGTTGACTTTTGAGCGATTTGTGAGGAACGGATCACAAACTTTCACTTTTAAAGGACAGCGCCCCCCCCTCCCCCCCCCCCCCCAGCGCCGCGCCAGTGACTGAACGGCATCGAACGCGCCGAGAGGTCGAACCGGCGCTCCGACCGAAGCCGCTCGTCTTCTAACGGCTGGAAAATGTGTGGAGGGAAGGAAGCAGGCTGACGATAAACAGGAAGAGCTTCTGCCTCTGAGACAATGCCACATCCTGACGCCGAGCCGCGCACTGGACACTTCGACCTGCACACACACACACACACACACACACACTCACACACACACTCACACACACACACCAGACGCGTTCATGCATTATTGAAGCCGCTCGGGCTGCAGACAAACAGCGTCGCCCGGTTTCAGAGGTAGAATATCACAAGACAGGAGAGACGAGTCGATTTCCACTTTTAGCTCTAATCCCGGAGTTTATTTATGACAGGAAGCGTGATTTGCGTCAGCAGCACTTTTTTTTTTTCCATTAACAAGGCGTCTGGTGATCTGCAGCGCAGCCCAGTGCCCACAAGGGGGCGTCACTCCAACTCTGAGCGGGAGGAGTTTGCTCGTCCTCTGCTTTTCTGTCAGTAGAATAAATGCATTCAGACAGTGTCGCTGGTTAAGGCGATCGGTGCTCCTGTTTGGCTCTACTTTGCATTCACAGCAATTAGCTGGTAGTTCCAGGTACCAGAAGGCGGCGGGCAGGTCGGACCTGCTGGACGCGGACCAGGCAGCCGGTCCCAGCGGGGTTCGAGGTGGTGGGCGGAGTCTAAACGGGCTCGGAGGGACGGACGGAGGGAGGGAGGCCGACGCTACGAACCTGAAACCGCCTCCAGCTCCTTGGTGTCCTCGTCCTTCTCGCTGTCCCGGTTCTCCTCCTCGCTGTCCTTCCTGAACTCCACGGGCGACGGCAGCTCGGTGTCGTCCGTTTGGGTGTTCTGCTCGTCGACCACTGAAGGCAAACGCACCACGAAACCGTCAGCCGATGAGACGCAGCGATTTGATCCCAGTGTCAAATGCATTCTGGGCTGTTTTCTCCGTGTCTCTCTGCTTCTATCGTGGAGTTTGACATTGATGTGAGATTGCTCAGCAATCGTACTCCGAATCTTCTCTAAATCATGAACTGGTGTGTTGAGGTGTATTGAAGTGTGTTTTTAGGAGTGCCGAGGTGTGTTAAGGTGTGTTAAGTTAAGTGTGTAGTGAGGTGTGTTAAGGTGTGTTGAGCTGTGTGAAGGTGTGTTGATGTGTGTTAAGGTGTGTTTTTAGGTGTGTTGACCTGTGTTAATGTGTGTTGAGGTATGTTGATGTGTGTTAAGGTGTGTTTATATATGTTCAGCTATGTTGAGGTGTGTTAAGGTGTGTTGAAGTGTGTTTTAGGAGTGTTGAGGTGTGTTGAGGTGTGTTTTAGGTATGTTAAGCTGTGTTAAGGTGTGTTGAGGTATGCTGATGTGTCTTAGGGTGTGTTCATATTTGTTCAGCTGTGTTAAGGTATGTTGAAGTGTGTTTTTAGGAGTGTTGAGGTGTGTATATATGGTTTCAGCAGTGTTGAGCTGTGTTAAGGTGTGTTCATATGTGTTCAGCTGTGTTGAGGTGTGTTATGGTGTGTTGAAGTGTGTTTTTAGGAGTGCTGAGGTGTGTATATATGGTTTCAGCAGTGTTGAGCTGTGTTAAGGTGTGTTCATATGTGTTCAGCTGTGTTGAGGTGTGTTATGGTGTGTTGAAGTGTGTTTTTAGGAGTGTTGAGGTGTGTTTTTTGGTGTGTTGAGCTGTGTTAAGGTGTGTTGAGGTATGTTGATGTGTGTTCAGCAGTGTTGAGGTGTGTTGTGGTGTGTTGAGGTGTGTGTGCGCACCTCTCTCGGCCTGCTCTATGATCTGTCTCACTGCTTTCTTCAGGCTGTTGGCTCGAAGCATCAGCTGCTCTCTGCTTTTGAACAGCTGGTGCGGAGAACCACCACCACCACCTCCTCCTCCTCCTCCTCCTCTTCGCCCTTTCTCCGTCTCCTCCTCCTCCAGCTTCCCCTTCAGCTCGGTCAGGCTCTCCTCGCTGGGCTCCTCCTCCTCTTCCTCCTCCTCTTCCTCCTCCTCCTGCTCCTCCTCCACGATGGGAGGCGTGCAGTGGGGGAGCTGCGGCAGCGCCTGGCACTCCGTGTTGAGGGTCTGGAGGAGGGAGTCCAGCTTGTCGTTCAGGATGGCACACTGGGGGGGGGGGGGGGCAGAGGGGGGGGGGGGATGAGGAGGGAGGCCGGACAGAGAGTTGGCTTCACCCGCTGCTGTCGCCAGACGCCTACTTTTAAAGACATGGTGTCGCAGTCCTCCACGTTCTCCGTGCTCTTCTCGTACGCCTTCCCCACTTTGGCAACAAAGTCCTTCACCGTTTCACACAGGATCCTGAAAGCAGCGCAGGAAAACATCAGCGTTGGAGTTCCCAACCTCCAACTTTTCCAAATCGGAGCCAGGAAAACCCGCTTTTATTTTGAAGGCAGTGTCTGACGCAAATTGCTTTTTCTATCACAGTTCAAGCAGCTGGCGGCGGGAACTCACTTGGCAGAGGAGATGACCACAGAGTGCTGCTCCGAGTTGAGGATCTTGGTGAGGTGAGCAGCCACCGAGTCTTCGTAGGCCGCGATGTGAAACTGCCGGAAAAAAGACCGAAAAATCACTTGAATTTTGGAAAAAAAACGCTCAGAAATAGTTTCGAAGGCCTCAAAGGAGCGTGAACGCCACGGAAAACGCTTCCTCCCCCCCCCTCCGTCTTTACCTGGCAGTCGTCGGCGCCCTCGGGCGTGGTGGGGCAGCTGTGTTTGGGCGGGATCTTGATCTCGTAGGTCATGATGCTCCAGCGGTCCAGCATCTTGGTGCTGGCGCGCTCCAGCTTCTCCAGGATCTGCGGCAGCTGCGTGTCGTCGTCGCACGACGGGCCCCAGCCCAGCACGCGCGCCAGGTCGTTGCCGGTGCCCAGCGGCAACACGCCCAGCTGGCACTGCGAGGGCGGAGAGGCGCGGCGGCGGTCAGAGAAGGAGGTGGAGGAGGAGGTGGAGGTGGTGCTGCTGCTTATGTCTCGTCTTCTTCTTGTGTGTGTTTTTTCTTGCGCTACTCTGATATGCATACGACCTCGATTGCTGACTAAATTATTCAAGGTGAGAACATGTGCTTGTGTTTCTCTGTGCAGTAAAGAAGGACAGCTGCGCGCACGCGTGTGTGTGTGTGTGTGTGTGTGAGACTGACTGCTGGACACTCACCTGTCTGTGCAGGTTGAGCTTGTCGATCTCGGACAGCACCCACCCGACGCTGCCGTCGCCGCCGCACACCAGGATCCGGAAGTTGTCGAACTTCTGAAACAGTCGCAGGCTGACGGAGACACACGCGGTCGCCGGTTAGAGGTTTACGCCCGATAACGAGCGTCGGGTGGAAAAAACGTGACAGAAAAACGCTTCTGTCAGCAGCACTGTCGGTAAGAAAAAGCCTCCCAGGTAGCTTGAAGCTTTCAAAGGATTCTCCCTCATCAGTTGCTTTCACCTCCAACCCGAGACCCCTCTGAACCCCCCCCCCCCCCTCTCTCCGACTCACCCGAGGTGCGGCCCCCCGTTGACCAGGTCGAAGACTTGAGCCGGGTTGAGGAGCTGCTTGAAGCGCCGCAGGAACTTCACGCCCTGGTTGTCGCCGCTCTTGGAGTTGACGAAGACCAGGAGGGGGCTGGCGCACGAGGGGGGGCAGGTGGCCTTCCAGAAGCCTGCGGACGCAGACGCGCGGCGCTCAGGTCACATGACGCTCAAGAGACCACCAGACAAAAGCTCTTTAATCAACCAAACCTTTAAAAATATCATGAAAGACTTTGTTTTTAATTGATTTTGTCTTTTCTTAAATGTTCTTTGAGGAGTTTGGAATTGATGTTTTGCTTTGAGGCCGTTTAATCACGTCAAACTAACGACCAGCGTTTAGTTCCAACGCTTTCGGCAACTCAGTCGTAAAAACAATTACGATGTCGTTACACAAACACATTAAAAACTTGCTCGTGTGTGTGTGTTTGTGTGTGTTCAGCTGAGCAGGAGAATAGATGTCGGCAGCACACATGCCACGACACGTTTTTTTGCCGACACACACTGAATCCAAAGCTGCAGGTTTGTGAGGCGCCCGTCGTTTGCGCGTCTTCCTTCAATTCCTCCTTTGTTGCGCTATAATCTCTCCATCGCCTCCTCTCCTCCTCTCGGTAAAGGATGGAGGGATGACGGGAGGCTGGGAGTGTGAGTGGAGGAGAAGGGAGGGAGTCACGATGCTCCGGCACGTGCTCCAGCCTGCTGTACCCCCCTCCCCCCCTCCTCCTCTTCTTCCTCCTCCTCCGTCTCCTCCTCTTCTCTCCCAGCCAGGCTACAACCAAACTCCCCCCCTCTCCTCGGTGCCAGGCGGGGGGGGGGGGTCGGGGGGGGGGACAAAGACGAGCACGTCTCCTTCCTCTCTCACCTTCACTCCGTTGTTATTCTAACCTCGTTCCTCCGTCCTTCTTAAACCATCCAGCTCCCAATTAACGCATGCACGCTTCCACCACCCTCAGTAAGCTGTGACTGTGTGTGTGTGTGTGTGTGTGTGTGTGTGTTTTTGGGTGTGTAAGCCAGCGACTGACTAACAGTAATCCTATCATGCATGCTTATCTGAATCTATCTTGCCAGTGCTAATCCACATCGAGAATGGCTTTAAAGAGAGTGCACACGCGCACGCACACACACACACGCGCACACATACACACACGCACAACACACACACGCGCACACATACACAAACAGCATCGCACACACACAGCCGACAGGTCCTGTGCAGCCACCTGCAGAGCTCCTCCTCCTTCCTTGTGATGAACATGTTGCGAGCTATTTTCACAGATCGTTCTGACTCTCACACCCACACACACACACCCACACCCACACACACGCGCGCGCGCCTCTTCTATTTTTAGACAGGTGTGTGTCGACCTGTCAGGTTGCTGCTATTTTTACCGCGGCCTCTCGGAAGCGATTTCCCGGCCGCTCGTCTGATTAACACCTTTCATCACGGGCTCCTCCGTGATTACACAGTGTGGACTCAGAGCTTGGGCGACTTTCCAGGGAGGCTCGGAACGGAGCGCCGCGCCATCCTCCATCACTGTCGCACCTCGGTGTTTTATAGCACGGGGTCAGATTTCACCTTCAGAATGAAGCCTAACCGACGCTGACCTTTGACCCCCCCCCCCCGAGTGACGTCGGGTCGTTTCGGTCGCTCACCGTCTGAGTCGATGCTGTTGAGCGCCGTCGGGGGGATGATGGAGACTTTGCACTGGCCCAGGGGACACTTGCGGGGGTACAAGTCCATGCAGGCCGTGTGCACCTGCGCGGGACAACAGACGCACAAACGTCACCTGCGTCAAGATGAAACTCCGAATTTTACGTCGTGCTCGGATTGACCTGCGAAGCCTGTAAACAAAGCGGTCTATTCCTATAAAGCTGTTTGTTTGTAAACAATCCTGATTAAAGGCACTGATGCGCTCAGCTCCAATTAACCTGAGCGCCTGATAACCAGATTAGAGGTTCACCTGCGGCAAGCGGCCGACTTTCACTGACGGATCTCACAAACTGACGCGTCCTTCTTTTACCAAACGGTTTGGGAGTTTGGACACGGGTCAGAGGACACCTGAGCGTGCAGCCTCACACACACACGCCAACACACACACACACACACACATGCAGGCTGTCTCACCATAGCTTTGCACCACAGGCAGCGCCAGTCCTGCAGCCTCAGCACGCTGCCACACGTCTTATCGCACACGGCACACTTGGCACTGACGGGCAGGTTGCCTTCCAGCCACTGGTGAGGCATGGCGATCTGAGGAGGCAACACACACACACACACACACACACACACACACACACACACACACACACACACACACACACACACACACAC
>JASSRZ010000023.1:738653-749306 GCA_032164315.1 Malacoctenus gilli
TGTGTGTGTGTGTGTGTGTGTGTGTGTGTGTGTGTGTGTGTGTGTGTGTGTGTGTGTGTGTGTGTGTGTGCGTCCTGTTTCACAGCTGATGACTTGACAAATGCCGCAGAGATAAATCTCCGTTTTGCACAACTTGTGTTAACAACAACAACAACAGAGATCAGAGTCGGGTTTCTTACCCGGCAACAGACACACAGCAGACACGTGATTGGCCGAGCCGCTCACCTTTGGCCGGCCCGCTGCTCGCCGCCTCTGTTAGAAGGCGCCTGTGATAAAAGTTGCGTCCCGGAGCAGCTGAGCCGCTTATGTAAGCCAGCAGCGACGAACGGGGGTGCGCGCGGGCCGCCGCGACCATGTGACGTCCCGCCGCCGCCGCCGCCACCGCCGCCACACCTGCTGGTATGTGATGCAGGAGTGAGGATGGGCGTCGCTCAACACGTTCACCTGCTGGAGATTAATGAGAGGTCGTGAAAAGCGCCCGTCGGCTGGAGACGCTCCGTGATGACCTCGCGGCGCCCGTGTGGTCGAGTTCTCGTCACATTTCTGAGGTTTGACACGAGAAGATTTGCATTTGTTAATCGAGCTGTTTTTTTTTTTTTTTTTTTGGCGTCGCAGTACGACATCGTGGGACACTCGGGCGACGGGTACGACATCGAGCTCGTCTCGGTCGACAAAGTGCCCAAAAACAACAAGCAGAGGCTCAAAGTCCTGAAGGTGAAGCTCAAAACCGCCGCCACGAGTGTTGGTCCGCGAGCGGCGGTCGCGACTAACCCGCCGTCCCGCCTCCCCCGCAGACGATGCACGCGCACGCCCAGTTCTGCATGAGCGGCGACTTCACGCTGGAGGGCACGGAGGTCAGCATCAAGGCGCTGGCCCGCGAGGAGGCCGACGAGCACTTCGTGGTGGTGCTGAGCGACGCCAACCTGGAGCGCTACGGCATCCGGCCCGAGCGCTTCGCCCAGGTCCTGACCTCCGACCCGCAGGTCAACGCCTTCGCCATCTTCATCGGGTCGCTCGGCGACCAGGCTGAGAGGTGAGGAGTGTGAAGGGGAGGCCGGCGAGTTTCATTCGTTTTCGTGAGCTGGAGACACTTTAAACCTGAAGCTTTTATTTTGAAAGACACAGTAAAGTCTCTATATCCAGTCAGTCCAATAACAGGCTTATTTTACTCTTTGAAGACAATAAAGTCCAAAGGAACTTGAGACAGAGGTGGATCGAGGCGTCCTGGTGTCCCTGCCTCCTTCCTCCTCCTCTTCCTCCTCCTCCTCCTCCTCCTCCTTCTCCTCCTTCTCTTCTTCCTTCCTCCTCCTCCTCCTCCTCCTCCTCCTTCTCCTCCTTCCTCCTCCTCCTCCTTCTCGTCCTCCTCCTCCTCCTCCTCCTCCTCCTCCTCCTCCTCCTCCTTCTTAATCTCCTCCTGGGCTCCATATCAGCGGAGTCCAACAAAAGCGGCTTCTTAATCCTAAGAACACGCCGATCGGTGCGGTGCAGCAGAGGAGGCCGTATCCTCCTCATCTCAGCGGGGACGAGTCTTAAAGGTGGAGACGAGCCGTCTCCCGGCCGTCCCTCACGCTGAGCCGCCGGCGGGAAGTACAGACGCAGTGAATCGCGAGCCGGAACGCCCAAATCCAGAGAAATGTGCCGCTATCGGACCGGGAATCGGGTCGGAGACGCAGCAGAGCGTCGGAGGGGACGGGACGGGGACGGACAGACCGCGTCCAACACGTCCGATCAAGGCGGCGGACGAGTGACCGAGGGTGACGACTTCCCTACCGCTGCTTGAAGTCCCTCCTGATGTCCCCCAGTGTGTCCCGTCCAGTGGGAGGAAGATGCTCTCACTGACCTCACTTGCGCTGGAGGAGCGATGAAGATGTGCGGCAGTCGGTCCGTGAGGCGTTCGGGAACTGCGGAGACGTTGCGTCAGAGCGGCTCCGCGTCCAGCGTTGTCATGGACACATTGATACACGCAGTAAACTGTTTAAAGTACTATTGTGCGAATACTTGTACTCGTTGACCGTTCGGCCTTCGGCAGCGAGTGGGAGGAGCTTCAGCGGTTTGTGTTTTGTCTTCCTGCTGCAGGTGAAGGTCCGATGTAACGATGGCCGCTGTGGCCCCGCCCACCACGCCCGAGCGTGCCGCCGACCTGACGGATGACTGGAGCTTCTCCGAGCTGCTCGTCGATGCGTCGCCGCCTCGCTCTCCTTTCACCTCCTCGCCGTCTCTGGACGAGGAGGACACGCGGCGAGCGGGCGGCAGCTGGAGCCAAGATGGCGGCCTGCAGGGGCGTGGCCAGTGAGTTTGTTCATTGACGTTCGTTCTGGCCTCCAGGGGGCAGCGCAGGCGCCGAGCTGCCCTCTGCTGCCGCTGACCTCAGATCTGTCCGCAGGCTGGCGGGCCGCTGGCTGCTCTGGCAGCAGTTCATGACGGAACACGCCCACCTGGACGCGTGGCTGCGATTGGCCGAGGAGGCGGTGGCGTCGTGGCGCTCGGCTCGCGTCTCCTTCGGAGCCGCCAAAGAGCAGCTGAGCAGATACGAAGTACGGCGGCGGCGGCGTCGCCGGCGTCCCGCCACACGTGCCCGCCGTCCGTCGCGTCAGACTCCTCAGCGTCGCTCTCCTCTTTGGCTCCTCAGAGGCTGCGGCGGGAGGCGGGGTCTCGGCTGGCGCAGCTGGACAGTCTGAGCCGGAGGAACCGGACGCTGACCCGGCTCTTCACGGGCGCCATGCGGGCGCGGCTGCTGGCGGCGGCGAGGGACTGCGGCGTCCGGTGGGACGACGTCAACGCCAAGCTGGCCTCCATCGCGGTGTGCCTGCAGGTCTGCGTTCGGGGCAGGGGGGCGGGGCTTCAACTCTTCAGCGAGCCCTTGATTGGCTGCGGAAGGACACGCCCTCATCGCCGTCCTCTTGCGTCCTCTCAGCTGTTCGTGTCGGAGTGGGAGGAGTTTGAGGCTCAGAGGGAGGAGTTTGCTCTCTGGTTGGCCGACGTGGACGCCAGTCTGAGCCAAGTGGATCAGCTGACGGGAAGCACCTGCGACAAGCTGCGACGCCTGCAGGTGAGCGCGCCCCCGTCAGAGCGAGCGTCCCGTCGGGCGCCGACGGCGTGCGTCATCGCGCTGTTGTGTGTCGGCAGTCCTTCCAGCAGTGCGTGTGCGTGAACTCGGGCCGCGTGAACGCGCTCCTGCAGCGCGGCGAGGCGCTGATCCAGCGCAGCGAGCCCGCCGACGCCCAGCGCGTGGAGGGCCACCTGCTGGAGCTGCTGCGCCACTGCAGCCACGTCCACAACAACATCGCTCGCACGCACACTCGGCTGCTGAGCATGAGACTGGTACGCGCACGCCGAAACACGCCGACGCGCGCCCGCGAGCAGAGGCTAAAGTCCCGCCCCCCCCACCCGCAGGTCTTCGAGGAGGACTGGCTGCTCTCCCGGGCCACCGACTCCGGCTGTCCCTCGGAGGCGCTGCTGGAGGAGGAGGGAGCGCTCGAAACGTCCCGCCTGGACGTCCCGGCAGCCTGCAGCCAGCCGGACGGTGATCGCAGGAACCCGTCTCACAGCCAATCAGATTCGAGCTCGTCCAATCAGATCGCACTCCAGAAGGAAGAGACTGAAGCTGATCTGTCTTCTCTGCTGCAGATTTCACACAGTCCTTTGACTCCGCCCCCTCGCCGCCTCGCCGCGCTCCGCCCTCTCCCAGCCACGAGCACCAGGGCCTGGAGTGGGACCCCTCTGTGGACGTCGGACGGCCCGTCTCCCACGACGACGCAGACTCCTCGTATTTCAGCGTCAGCACAGGTGGGAAGAGCGGCCGCGGCCGCTGACTCCGCCCACAGCTCGGAGGCGAGTCACGCAGGCTTCGGTGCGTCCAGGCGGCTGAAGCGGCGAATGTTTGTCTGCGTTCAGGTCTGTGCCGCGGAGACGGAGGCCTGAAGAGGCGGAGCTTCCTTTCCCACTCCGACACGAGCAACGACATCATCAACCAGGGAGTCGACCCGGTGAGTCCCAGCGGCCGGTTGGCTGATCTTTGCGGGGTGGGCGGGGCCCTGGCTTCACGATGACGCGGGCTCTGATTGGACGAGTGAGCCGCCACGGACGGCAGGGTTGCGCTCCTGGTCTGTGCCGCGGGGTGGCGGCGCCCTAGTGCGGGGCGGCGTCTCGTGTGCGCTCCTGCGGTTGGCGCGGCGGTACGTGACCCAGATGTCTGAGGCCGGCGGCTGCTTTCTGTTGTCTCTCCGATGCTCGGCTCCTCACGTCACTCGGCGTTCACCTGCTGATTTATTGATGACGCCTGCAGGAAGCGGCACCGCCGTTTGAGCCGCGGCGTCTTGTTCCAGCTTTATTTTGACGAGCCACAAGAACAGGAAGTGTGTCAGTGGCTGAAAAAAGAAGTGGGAGAGAAAAACAGGATGAAACAAGAGCTCACGCGCGTGCACACACACACACCTCCATGAAAGCTTCCTCTGCTCTGCTCAGCACGCCACGGCTCCGCCCACCTGGACCGCCGACGGCCATGATGGCGAGCCGGGCGCCTTCGACGGAGGCTGGGTCAATGCGTGGCTGGCCGTGCAGAGCTCCGCCCCCTCAGGCAGGAGGACTTCCTGTTCCAAGGCGGTGCAGACGGAGGAGCAGGAGGAGGTGAGAACGGCGCCGTGATACTGCACTGAAAAGTACTCCGAGTAACAAAGTAACTAAAACATTTGGAAGCGAATTAAAGTACCGCGAAAAAAATCCTACTTGATGTGTTTGTACTCGAGTCCTTCCTTCCTCCCTCCCTTCCTTCCTTCTTTCCTCCCTCCCTCCCTCCCTCCCTCCCTTCCTTCCTTTGAACTTCCTCCTGGACGTTTTGCTTTCAGACGCTCGCGATGCTCCGACGCCACATTGAGACGACCAATCAGCTTCTTCCTGCGTCCAGCCAACACACACTTGGTCCCGCCCCCTCGCTGTCACGTGACCTGGACACGAGGGCCTCTTCGGATTGGATGAAGCGTCATGCAGGCGTCCAGGTGAGCCGTTTCACAGAAGTGATCCTGGGATCAACAGGAAGTGATGTCACTGGCGCCGGCGGGGGGGGGCAGATAACGGGGTGAAGCTCCACGTGAGCCGGTGGCCCGAAGCCTCGGCGGCTTTAACAGGCGCCGCTCTGTTCTGCAGGACGGCGGCGAGGCGACCCGCTGCGAGCGCGCCGAGCGCCTTCTCCCCGAACAAAGGTGAGAAAAACGCCGCCGCTGATGCGGCGATAAAACGCTCGGAGCGGCGAGCGGCTCCACAAACCTCACACGTCGGCACAGCGCCCGCTTTCTTGTCCGTGAAAAGGCGAGTAGGAGAGCGAATCACGGCGCGCGATCGTAATGCGTCTCTGCGGACCGAAGCCCTCTGATTGGACGGCGAAGTGGTGCTCCAGAGGTCACCTGACGGTCGCGCCTGCTGACGGTGTCGCTCCTCCGCAGTGTCGCCTCCTCCTGGTGCCCCCCCGCCCTGCTCTCCCTCCTCCTGGCCGCCGCGCTGGCTCTGCTGGCCTTCGCCGTCTGGTTCCTCGTGGAGCCGCAGTGTCACCGTGGCAACGGGACGCCGCGCAACTTCCACCTGGAGCTCAGATACGTGAGGGGGCCCCCGCCCACCTGACGCGCCGGCCAACCGGGCTCCAGCCCACACTTGCTGGTTTCAGCGGCGCCGCAAAGCAACCTTTATTTTGAAGGCCGTCTGTCAGCTCTCCGTCCATTTACTTTGAAATTTGCCAGATCTGCACCGAGGTCGGCGGTGAACGACAGCGCTGCTTTCCAGCCAGAAAGTCAACACCCACTTTGTTTGTTCAGCTCAATCAGTAAATAACTAAAAAATGGTCAAAACCTTTTATTTTTCTACGTTTTTTGTTGACATAAAACACTTTTTTGTCTTTGTAAACGTCACTCTAAAAAGCCTCCAATGTCGTTTATTTAATTTGAAATTCACTTCCTGCGTCCAGTTAAACAGTTAAAGGCGCCGCCTGTCGGGTTGTCGTGTTACCGTTTCTGTGCAGTGGGGGGCAGCAGTGGGTCGCTGCACTTTGTCTCACAGTTGCTGTTCACAAAGTGTCGGGACTTCGCTGCTGCAAGTAAACAGAGCGCAGTGTTGTCTCACTGCACCACCTGGTGGCACAACGTGGAATGACACTGCGAGTGGACAAAGAAAACATTGAGGTGGACGAAGCTTCAGAGTTTTGTCGCAAATCCGAGACATTTCATCTTTGTTCGTTACTTTGAAACAAACGTGTCCAAAACAAATGTTTTTTACGTGTGAGACAGTAAATAAATAAACATCTAAAATTGTACTTTTTCTCCGGTTTTCATTTCTTCGTGTTTCACCACGAACGCCGAACGTTTTCTACCAGCGATAGACCTCAGACGATAGACCTGAGGCTCCTCCTCAGCGAGGAGCAGCCGAGGCCTCGTCCGCCGTCCGGTCAGCGGCAGACGGCCGAAAAACGACCGACACGCAGACGGAGAGAGACGCTCACGGCCGCGAATTTAACAAGACACGGTTCTCTGTCAACAGGACAAGTTCCCCTCTGCAGTCCCTTCAGGAAGACAGACGGCAGCTCTGCAGCTGTTCCCACACACACGGTGTGTGTGTGTGTGTGTGCGCGCGCACGCACACAAGCATGCATGTCGGCAGGTTTTTCATGGAGGCATCTCGTGCTGTTTTCACGTGTCTGACGACAAGTCACTGTGATCAGTGACACCGCTAATGAACCTAACTGGGATTAATGTGTGTGTGTGTGTGTGTGTGTGTGTGTGTGTGTGTGTGTGCGCGCGCATTGGGCCCTTCGCTGCTTCACCCTGAACTTTAAACGTCTTTTAATCAGATTGTTTTCGTTGTGTTGCAACAAAACCTTCATCACAAGTAAACAAACATGGTCTGCTGAAGTTTTCAACCACAAATTGTGTGTGTGTGTGTGTGTGTGCGCGTGTGTGTGTGTGTGTGTTCAACATGTGATTACACAGTGTGCGGTCGTCATTGTCAATGACTGTCACAAGGTGTGTGTGTGTGTGTATGAATACGGGGGCTCCATCTGTTTGGACGCCTGCAGCTGGGACAGTGATGATGAGGATGATGAAGCTGAGGTTCGATGCACCGTGTCAGTGAGGCTGAGGGCGCGGCGGTGGCGTTGATGGCGGCGGCGGCGTTGGCGCTGAGCTTCCAGCGCGGGTCGGGCGAAGCGGCGCGAGCTCGCCCAGGATGAATGAGCGTTCTGTTGCATCAGCAGGATTCCTCAGCGCGGCGTCCAACAGAGACGTTGTGTGGAGCGGACACAGCCGCCGTGTCCCGCCCGGGACGGGACGCGTCTGCAGGCGGCCGCCATCAATGGACGCCGTTGTTTCCCCGCAGCTGAGAAATCCAGTTAGAGGGCGAATCGCCGCCAGTTAGCGAGGAATTCACTGGTGCACTTTTAACCTGCAGGCCGCAGCGCAGTGCAGCGAGGAGGAGGTGGCAGGAGGTGGCAGGAGGAGGAGGAGGCCCGCCGGAGCGGCGAGGAGGCGTCCTGAGCGCCGCCGGAGTCCCATTCACTTCCTGGTGGAGACGCAGCCAGTCAGCTTCGACCTTGCGCTGGGTGTCCACAGCTCTTCCGCAGCTATGAGGAGTGTTAACGCGGCATCGCCACCAACTGACAGCCTGCCGTCTCAGATCGAGCCCTGTGATTGGCCCCGCGGCTGGCTCCGCCTCCAGAGCGGCGGGTTAAACGCCAGGAAGCTGCGAGGCACCGACGCCACTGCCGGCCGTTCAGCTTCAACACACCGAACGTCTTCACACTGACCGCGCTGTGGTGAACAGAGCGGAGGCCCCGCCCCCTTTGGTAGCCATGGCGACGCCGCCTCGGCCGTCTCCAAGCCGCTGCGTGTCACCGCCAGTTAGCGGCTTGCTATTGTTGGCCCGTTTAGACGTTCAGCTTGCTAATAATACAGACAATGATCGCTAATGCTGACAGACGCAGCCAATTAATGAGCATTACCTCCACCCATCTGTAGGAGGGCACAGGTGTGTGTGCGTGCGTGAGCGTGTGAGCGTGCGTGCACGTGCGTGCGTCTTTGGACGGCTGCCCGCAGTGACTGACCGACCAACCGGCTGCTGTGTGAGAAACTGTGTGAACTGCCAAGTAAAAACACACATCACACACTGATCTCACACACACACACACACACACACACACACACACACACACACACACAGGACAGCGAAGTCTGTGTAGATCGAAAGTGACACGCTGCATCCGGAGCAGAAAGGGAGGAAACCGTCGGAGTGTTTTGGAACTTAATTATTTAAACGAGTCGGCGCCGCGATCGATGGCGAGTCTGAATGCGCGGGCGGGCGAAGGGCCGACGCCGCTTCACGCCACAAGTCCTCCGAGGGTCTTCGAGGAGCCCAGCGGGACCCGCAGCCGGACCGGGGCGCTCGCCTCCTGCCCGCTCCCCGAGGCCCCCCGCTGGACAGGTGTTGGACGCATCGGGCCGTGACCCATCTGAAGGACACGCAGCGCCCGCGCCGGCCGTCCCGGAGCGCCGTCCCGGCGTGACTCCCGGCTCTGGCGCCGTCCCGGTGGCGGCGCACCAGGCCGTGTTTACCGGCCCCAGATTAGCCGCGGCAGCCGTTGAGCCCCGTGGATCCAGCTGCCCGCTGGCGTGCGAGCGCGCTCTGTTTACTCCACCCGGGACGACCAGCTGACCTCTGCCAGCTGGAGTCCCGCGAGGTTCCTCCTGCCGCTGGGGACGGCGAGGCGCAGCGGGGCGCCGCCGCCGCGGGGCCGCCCACGTTCCAGCGTCCCGGACCGTCTCCCGCACGTCTTCACGATGATGTCCTCGGCGTGGACGCCGTCCGGCCCCTCCGTGCAGGAGTCCCCGCGCACCGCAGCGCGGCGGGCGGCTTAGCGCCGCGGCGGCCATTTATAGCAGCAGCGGGGAGAGTTTGTGGGAGGAAGTTTACTCCAGGTCATCAGACTCAAGCTGGCGAGTGACCCCCAGAGGTGAAGAGTGAAGGTGAAGCAGGATCAGAGCGAGGATCAAGGAGGGAGGACGGCGGACGGGGAACGCCGCGCACGGACCCGGTGGTGACGCACCGCACAGCGCAACGCAACACTGCCTGGGGAGACACAAAGCATGTGATGCTGTGAGACACAAGACCTGATCCAGCGGATCTGATCCGGGACCAGCTAAACCAGACGAAGGCCCCGCAGGAGGTGGAGCAGCTCCTCAGACGCTGCTGAGGGGGTCCGAAGGGGGCCGCTTCAGGCCGTTATCGGGACCCGCTGCTGGACCGACTCCTCGGGTGCGCCGTCACGGCAACACGGGGGGGGCAGCAGCTGACCTCCAGCCACTGGAAGCACTGGCCTGGTGCTCGTAACCCAGTTCCAGTTCCTTTCAGTGAGCTTATTCAGCGCTGCAGAGCTGCTGTCTCCCTCCATCTTGAGCCTACTGTTAGCTTTAGCTTTAGCATGAAGGAAAACTGATGGTGCAATGACCAAAGCATCAATGAACAATGCTCTTCAAAGTCACGCAGTCTCAAACTAACTCAGTCCCCCTGAACTGACTCAGTCCTCCTCAACTAACTCATTCATCTGTAACATGGTGATTAGCATGAGTGGCCTGAAACAGCAGCTAGCGCCTGTCTTTGTCCTTGCGTTGGCTGCTGGTCTCTGGTGTATGTTCCTGCTTCTTTTCAGGTCCAGATTTTGGAGCATCTTCCTCCCACTCCCTGGCAGAGCCTGGGATGAACCTAATGACCGGGCTCCCTCGCCCGTTTTTAGCCTGACGATCTTTTACCTGGTGAGTGTGTGAACTTTAAATCGGGCCCATCAGATCCATTCCAAGTCGTTGTGTCAGGACCTCCAAGATGGCAGCAGGTGTTACATCACCCCCCCCCCCAGCAGTGGGAGGGGCCTCCTAATGAGATCCCCGCTGGCTAATCAGCCCAGACGCTTCTTATTGGCTGCCAGCTTCAGGGTCAGCCCACTGCGTGTCGTTGGCATGACAACAACACTGATTGACAGTGGCAGCTCATTGCTACACATAATGAGATTACGGAGGGGACGGGTGGAGGCGGGGCAGAGGGAGGCCTGTCATAGCTGAAGGAGGGGGAGGGAGGAGGGGGGAGGAGGAGGTGGGAGGAGGGAGGGGGGGGGACTCAGTCGTCGAAACGCTCCATCAGGCCACAGGTTGTCTGGACGTCAGTGTTGAAGGTCCACTTGCAGATATGTGAACGTGACCTCGTCGCTCTAACCTGAACATCCAGGTTACAGAGCATCTTCCTCCCCCTCGTGGAGGAGGAGGAGGAGGAGAGAACAGAAGGTGAAGCTGGCCTCAGACCTGATTACACAGGCTAATGTGGCGTGAAGAGAGCAGTTAACAAATGGAGTGAAAAGGAGGCGGAGCTTCACACACACGGATCTCTCTCGTTAGTGCAACTCCGTCCGCTCACCAACTTGCTCAGTTTTACTGCAACGGCAGAGTACACGCAGTAACGAGATACTAACTCGGTCCGCGTGGAGCGGTGCCGCACAGAGCTGCTCTGTGTGTGTGTGTGTGTGAGATGAGTCATACTTTTGTCTTGAATTTGAATGTTACACACACACACACACACACACACACACACACACACACACACACACACAGCCTTTTCATTCATGTCCAGAGG
>JASSRZ010000023.1:749406-762500 GCA_032164315.1 Malacoctenus gilli
CCCCCCCCCCCCCCCCCCGCCACCCCCCCACCCCCACCCCCGCCCTCGCCGTCTAATTCCAGTCCTGACATTTACAGTTGGAATTTGAAGCGCAGGTTCGCAGCGCCGCACATTCCTCATAACTCGGATGCAAGTTACAACACTGACAGGCGCAAGGCGGCCAACACAAACTGTCGGAGCAGCACCGGCCGCGCGGATCCGGGATCAGACGCCGCGTCACGCCGCAGCGCCGGAGGGGGAGACGCAGCCCACTCGCAGCCAATCACATATAGGCTGCTAAACCCTGGAACCAGCAAGTTTGTGTTCCTAAGAGCTTTTATTCTGAAAGGAACCAACAGACAACTTAACCAAAACTAATCATTTTAAACAAACATTTTTCAACCTGAAGCTCAGGAAAAACTAAACCCCACAGGACTGACCTTTCAAAGTAAAAGCTTCCAACCAGCCTGTATTTATCTCTATTGCCTCAGAGATCGACAGCAAGGAGGGACGAGCAGCGAAGGGTTAAATTCCGGCTGCGATTCGGTCATTTTTGTCCTTTGCAGCGAAGGGTTAACGGGCGTCCATGCGGAGGTTTGCGCTCTCCGAGTGCTGCTCGCGACTTATCTCAACAAAAGCTCGACAGCAACCCACATTTTCCTCTCAGCGTCAGACTTCGTGCGATCTTAGAGATCGCAGTCGGAGTTTCACTTTCTTCACAGCTGGAAGAGGAAGGAGCGTTTCTTTGTGGGTGGGAGGGGCCTAAACGGTGTCACAGCGTTGTAGATTTGCGTCAATCAGCCCCGGATTCAACATCTGGAAGATGCTTGGAGAGAAAAAATCCCCGAAACCCGAGACGCTTCTGTCGCTGCTCTGGAAATAACCAGCAGAGGAGACGCTGCAGCGCAGGAGGGGCTGCAACACAAAACCCAACGTTCGCGGTGCTGTCTTGAGGATCGCACGGCGCTGGCGACGGCGGCGCCGGCGGCGGCGTGGCGCTCGCGGCCGCGGCCTCAGAGCCGAGTGACGGGTGAAAAAGGACCCGTGGCATTTTCGCAGCGGAGGGACCCTGGAGGTCGGAAGCCCCGCGTAATTGCTTCTTAGAAAACACTTTAGGAGGGGTTAAGGTTGGGGAGGGGGAGGGGGGGTGATGGGGGGGGGGTGACAGGTAGATTGCAGGAGCACTTACTCTCTAATGTCCTGTCAAGGTCGGCGATGAAGTCCTCCAGCTCCTTCGTGTCTCCCAGTTTGGCTGCAAGCGAGAGAGAGAGACGGAAAAGATTTGAGCCGCAGAGGTTTTAAAGGTTTAAACTACGGCACTGTGGTGCATTCAGGAGCGGCGTGTAAAAGGGAGACTTCAAGTCACGCAGCGAGACAGAAGGCGAGACATCCTCCTGTCTGTGCGAGTGGAGCGACGCGAGTCCTGTGTGTGTGTGTGTGTGTGTGTGTAGTCCATTAAGTCCCATGCAGAGCCCTTTCGGTGTGTTCGTGGGGTTCGGCTGCAGACTCACGTTTGGGTGACAGCAGGGGGGGTGAGACGGGGGAGAGCACCGTGGGGGAGTTCAGCCTCTCGTCGCTGAAGCTGAAGCTGTTCCTGTTGAGCGACTCGGCACCTGTCAGACAGGAAACGGGGGTAAAGAACGCCCATTTAGACGAGCGGCTTCCTGGCTGCTGCACCAGGTGTGGATGTGTGTCAGTAGAGCAGAGCGCCAACCCCCCGCACCCCCCCCCCCCCCCCCCTCTAATGACACCTTTCGTTTACAGCAGGGGATCCTAACCTGGTGGGGGGGGGGTCACCATGAGGGGGCGCCAGAGATCACATAGGGACACAATGTTTCAGAGTAAGAGTTAGAAAAAAAACCCAAACTCTTATTTTGAAAGTTCCTGTTTTGGTTTTGTGTAATTGAACAGAAGATGAAAGTCTGCCTCCTCCTTTCCAGATGCCCAACCGACACACACACACACACACACACACACACACACACATCACCACCGAGCGCCAAACACACAGCGTGAGACTGGAGACACAACTCACAACGGGGAGTGTGAGCACACACACACACACACATACACACACACACACACCAGTGCCGATATTATCCAAACAGATTGAAGAGGCCTTCTTCAGACGTCCTCACACACACACACACACACACGCACACGCACACGCACACACACACACACACCCCAGTGCCTCAGAGTCCCCCCATCCATCAGGCTGCGGGACAATAGGCCGTCCCTCTGCGGGACAGGTCCCTGTTCAGCTCAGCGCCATGGAGAGGACGGCGCCTCCGCCAGGAATCTGATCCCAGATCGCATCCGGCCCGTCGGCACCTCAGCTCAGGTTCAACCGCCAACCTGGCAACCGCCGGCAGCCTCACGTGGCGCGAGCGAGGACGGGGGAAGCGATGCGATGATGCGGTGAGCGCGTGATGACTAAGTGAATGGAAACGATTATGCGAGCGTCCTCGTCGATGTCGCCGCCGCTCGCCCCGTGATTGGCCGGCGGCTCGGAGTGGACGGCCCCCTCCCAGCTGTTCCCCGAGGTCCGAGCGCTCACACGGCGTCCGGACGCATATTTTCCTGCGCGTGCCAGCCTCAGGCTCCTCCCACCGCTGGTCGGCAGCGGTGGCTCGGCGCCGTGACGTCTGAAGCGAAACACCTGTGAAGCTCCGCCTCCTCCCATCGCTGCGTCACAACAGCAGTTTGGTGTTTCCCTCCACTGAGATGACCAACAGTGACGGTTTGTCTCCTTCACAATAAAAGACCAAACTTCTCCACGTGTTTCTGGTCGGTCAGGACGTGGAGATACTGAAGGCTTTCTGAGAACTGAAATATTTGCATTCTCTCGTTCCAGCCCCCCCCCCCCCTCCGCCCCCCCTTGGCCCTTGGACTCCTCCGTCCGCCCCTGCCACTCACTGTCGGAGTCGCTGATGCCGCTGTCGCTGACGCTGGCGCTGCTCCGCCTCTTCATGGTCTTCAGGTGCTCGTCGTACCTGAAGTGTCGCTTCTCCACCGGGGACTTGAAGTCCTCCATCACCGCGTCGAACTCGCCCAGCACGTCGTCCAGGTCCTCCTCGTCGGCGAACTTCGCTGCAGGTAAACAAACGAAGGCGACGCGAGCCTTAAACTCGGGATTCGTGCATCCGCAGCGCGGCGCGCGCGGTGCAGCTGGAGCAGTTTAACTTCAGCAATAACAGGAAAAAATGTCTAAAAACACAGATATTATGGCGCAAATACACAGATTGGCGGGTTCGAGTTACCTGCAGGTGTCAGCTTAGGAGACTTCATGTTTCTAGAAGTGTGAAATTATCCAGAAAGTGCAGAAAATAAGTCGGACCGCGATGTCTTCCAGTGTCCTTTCAGTATAAAAGCCCGGGACTCTCCGCAGCGCGCCTCCAAGTGAACCTGCGGGACGGCGGCAGCGCGCTTTTTAACGCCGCCCGGCTCCGAGGGGCGGGGCCGAGGGGCGTGTGCGTGTGTGTGTGTGTGTGTGTGTGTGTGTGTGTGTGTGTGTGTGTGTGTGTGTGTGTGTGTGTGTCCTCTTCCCGGCTGGAGTTACGCTCCCCTGACGTGTGTTTCATTAAAAGTGTGTTTGTAAACAACTTGCGTGTCACCGCGCGGGCAGACGTGTAATTGCGGGATATTTATAAGCGTGACCGCGCGCGTCCATGTGTTTTGTCACCGAGCAGATCCGGACGGGCCGATCCGGGAAGGATTGACGGCACGGAGGGACGCTCCGAGCCCGAGTCCCGCTGAACCTTTAATCTGAAGGGTCACACGAAATACTCAGATTTAAAGTTTAATTCATCGAGTGAAATAGTTTATCTCAACAGAATTTAAGACATTAAAAGAAAAAATAAAACTGCAAACTAAGCGGATCGATATTCAATCTTCTGCTGAGAGGGAACTAACGAACTAAAATCCATTAATAATAACTAAGTAATAAAAAACTATAAAAATAAATAGATAAAATATTTAATCTTCATAATTTGTCGAAAAACAAAGTAAATAAATAAAACTAAGTAATAAATGAAGTGATGATGAAACAGTGAATCATCATAACTGAGCGATTAATCGATTAACGAATTAAACACAAGAAGAACTTAAAAACTAAATGACTATTTAGCAAACTGACATTAATAACTTACAACTGATCAACTGGAGGACGGTGTCGGTTTCCAGTAGCCTGCAGCGACACCTGGTGGTGAGAGCTTGCAGTTGCAACAGAAGTTTACAACGATATTTTCACCTGAAATAAATAAAAACCAACTGATGACAACAGAAAAATGGACGATTAGAAAAGGGGCGGAGTCACAGGTGATGCAGCCGTTTCTTCATCTTCCTCGCCAGACCAAGGATGAAGAGTTTCTGACTACTTTCTAATCCCAGTCTGTGGTTAAAAAGTGCAGGTGCCAAAAAAGTACTGCAGTAATGCGAGTATTGCATCTCGCTGTCAGTGTACTTGCTTTAAAATCTCTCTGTGATGAAACTTTGCGTACTAATTTAAACGTGTTCGCCTGCAGCGACTAAGTGAGTCGTCACAAACTGGCTTGATGGGAACTTTTAACCTCGAAGAGGTCAAAACATTAAAAAGTGTCTCGAGTTCCAGTCAACATTTTTCACACGTTTTGCTGCCGTTTCTTTAAGTGTCTTGTGGCTCCGCCCCCACGGCGGGAATTAAACCCCGAGATAAACTAAAAATACCTGCAGCTCAGGGCGCCACCCGCCAGTTTCCAGGGATTCGCTTATTGCAGTGGACGCTGCTGAACTAAAAAATTAAAATAAAAATAAATAAAAATTAAAATAAAATAAAAAAATAAAAATAAAAATAAAATCAATAAAAATAATAAATTAAATAATTAAATTAAATTAAATTGGAAAAAATGAGAGAATATTGTACTTGTATTTCGAAACCAGAGTCCCTAAATTAAATAAAAGTAATTTTAAGGTATAAACTGATTTTGAAGCAATTATAAAAAAAAATCCTGAAGGTGAAAAAAAGTAATTTTGAGATTGAACATTTGACCCAAAAACAAATTAAATATATTCATCTCTTCATCACCCGCTGTCCTCCACGGTCCAATAGAGACGCCCCCCCGTCCGCTCTGTGGGACCGCCGCGACGTCCACACCTCCGTCTGATCCCGACCACCACATGGATAAACACGGCATGTGTCTGCCGCCGCACGTGTCCGCTGATCCCGGGTCAACGATCCGCCCCCCCCCCTCCGAGGTGCTAAAAGCGACACCTCGGAGACGCCAGCCGGGGACGCCGGCCCGCCCCGGGCCTCATGCCGGGCATTCCGAGGCCGCCGGCCGCTGATTTACGCCGCCACACACACCACAGAGCGGGACGCCGAGTAAAAAGCTCGCAGGTCAGATTTATTAGAAAATAAATTACATGATATTACATATTTACAGTCATTCGTATTTATTTCCGATGCACAAAAATGTCAAACGTCGACCCTTCCAACGCAGCGTCTCCGATGACAGTTAAGCTCCGCCCACGACATCGACGGAAGACAGTCTGACGACTCTTTTCGCTTTTACATCAGGCACCGAAAAAAACTCGACTCAATTCTCAAACACATTGCTCATCCCACAAATGCATTTCACTTACAAACATGGCAGCATTTAAAGAGTGAAGATCTGGCAACAAAAATGGCCGTTTGTTTTCGTTCTTTCCTACGTCTCAGTCCTAATAAGCGTTGCTTTACTTTGTGTGATGATCCTAAAAATACCTCGATAAAAACTCCTCTCTGTGTAAACAGACACATCTGGAAAATAAGAGTCAGAATTATTCTCGTACTCACAAATAAACGTTTAAATCCAACAGAACAATTTGTGGTAAAAGGAAAAACTGATCATTTTCATGAAATATTCTGAATAAATCTTTTTTAATCTTCAAGATTTTGAAGGTAAAATTATCTGAAAATGATACTTTAGAGTTTGTCAAATAAATCTAGACTACATGAAATACTGCAGTAGGATTACCAGTTCAGTGTGTGCGGTTGTGTTTTTATCTGGACCTAAACTTTGTGTTTCTTTTGCGTGTTTGATGGTGTCGCTGGCGAGCTTCACCCGTCACTCGAACTCGCACCCCAGCAGCTCCACCCGCATGGTGATGGAGCCGACCCAGCGCTTGGGGACGATCCGGATGTAGCGGGAGAAGATGGGCGGGTAGATGTAGTTCTTCATGTGGTCGTTGTTGTCCGAGTTCCCCTCGAAAATCTGCGCGAGAGGAGAGAGGAGCGGCTGAGTTTGGGCCGAGCGCCGAGGGGGAGGAGGGGGGAGGGGAGGGGGGACACACGCCCCGCGGGGGGGGGGGGCCGCGAACTCACCCTGTGCCGCAGGTTCTCGGGGTCGTCGCTGTAGTCGCACCAGTGGATGCCGTTCTCGCTGTATTGCAGGATGTAGGAGGACACGTACATCTCCGTCCCCAGAGATTTGGCGCCCTGCGTGATGATGCCCGTGATCTTCTTCACCTGCGGCAGCTGCACCTGCAGCCACTGGTTCATGTCGTTGTGCTGCGGGAGAAGAAGAGCTGAGGAGGAGGAGGAGGAGCGAGACGAACGAGATGAACGGTAGAGCCCGCAGAGTCGAAGGACGAGAGACACTTCCGGAAAAGTAAAACCTAGTAGCGCTCAGAGAGCCCAAACCTCCGCCAAGTGGCCACGCAGCGTAATTACAGGCCACAGAAATTAGGCTCTTTATTTGCGTCTTGACCCCCGAAGCCCCTTTTTCCCTCCCGTGTTGTGCCGTTTATGGCGTGCCTACCTTCGCCCGCCACGCGTTGATGGTGCCCTGCTTGTTGAGGCGCGCCAGCTCGGGCTTCCAGGGGCCGGAGTACCAGCTGCTGGCGACGGAGCTGGCGGTGATGCGCCGGTCCTCGATCAGGCCGCTCTCCATCCCCAGAGGCACCGAGCAGCCTGGAGGTGGAGATCACGGCGAGCACGGCGTCGAGGAAATAAACATAAACAATGTTGAAACAACAAACCGCTGCGGCTTCAGTTCTGATCCGACTTTCTTTTCGGCGGTTTCGACTCACCGTCGAGTTCGCAGCCGTAGAACTCCATGCGAACGGTGGCCATGTTGTTCCAGGTGATGGGGTGGAGCCTGACGAAGCGTCCGACCATCGGAGGGAAGAAGGTGCTCTTCTTGGTCTGATAGGCCTCCTGGTTCCCCGTGAAGACCTGGTGAAGCGGGCGGAGGTGGTTTACGGCGGGGCGTGGCCAATAAGAAAGCGGGAGAGGCAGGCTCCGCCCCCTCACCTTCCTGAAGTCCCTGCTGTCGCCCTTGTAGAAGATCCACTTGCGGCGGTCGTTGCTGTACGAGATGGAGTACTTGGTGATGAACTGGTGCTGGAACAGCTGCTTGGCTCCCTGCGTGGCCACCTGGCTGAGCACCACCGGCCGCTGGAAGTCCACCTGGACAGGAGGAGGTCCAGCCGGTGAGGACGCAAACTAACGAGGACACGCCCGCTTTCGGAGACGAGACGCACCTGGATCCAGCTGTTGTTCCGCTCCGTGCTCCAGGCGTTGTACTTGCCGCCGTTGTTCAGTCTGGCCAGGTACGGCTCCCAGTAACCTGCGAGGCAGAAAGGTGCTGGTTTAACTTGACGCTTGCTGGACCCGATCCACCAACCGTCAGCGTGGGACCGAAGGGGGACGGGTGAAGACAACGTGCAGGGACGAGCAGGACCGTCCACCTCTGGTGTTGACGGCTGTCATGTGGTTGTCATGCACGCTGCCCGACTCCAGGCCCAGAGGACGGTAGCAGTCTGCCGGAGAGGAAGCACACGTCAGACTTGTGGGCGGAGCCTCAGAAAGACCTGCGTGGTTTCATGTGAAACTGCGTCCGCACCGTCGTCGAGGACCAGGAAGAGGGTCTGCATCCCCCTCTGCTGGTTCAGGCCCACCTCAGTCTCCAGCTTCCACAGGCCCGGTTTGGACGGGATCATCTCCAGGGTGGCGAAACCGCCTGCAACCACACCTCAGTTTTTACTTCCTGAACCCAAAAACGCTTTCACACCGACCTTTGGCAAGTTTTTGAAGGAGCCTGAACTACGGGACCGCGGCGCCCTCACCAGGCAGCAGCGGGAACACGGCCTGCCGGTAGCTGCTGGTCTTCTTGTGAAGGAAGGTCTGTCCGTGGAAGTGGACGGCGTGCATGTCCCTGGGGGAGCCCATGTTGATGAGGTGCCAGGACACCCGCTGGTTGGTGTACATCCTCAGGCCCTTCAGGCTGTGGATGATCCCGTTGATGGCTGCAGGGACAAAAGGTCGTTGGTCACGCGTACTCCCAGTGTCCTATCAGCAGTTGAGGGGCAAAAGGGAACCGTTTCCGTACAGTGGAACTTGAGGTCCTCCCTGTTGATGGGCTCCATGGACCTGCGGCGGCTCTTCCTCTGCATCATCTGCCGGTTGTCTTCGTAGTACCAGCTCTGCGACTCGTCGAAGGTCATGAAGAGCAGCGTGAACTCCCGCGTGTTGTGCAGCTTGGCCTCCAGGACGCCTTTCCGACAGACCAGCAGAGGCCCGATCAGGCCGGAGTGGACGTCCCTTTCCTAGGGCGCACAAACCCCACGTTGGGTGTGACAGAAACACACACACACTCCTGTAGGGACTTTGTCACTTTCAGAGGACGCTCCTGAGCATCCGTCTGCCACTCACAGGATTGACGCCGGAGTAGTAGGCCCAGGTCCGGCAGTCGGACTCGGTGGGCTTCGGCCCCACCTGCTCGCCGACTTTCCACAGGTACGTGAAGGTGGTGTTGGGCTGAACCTCGTTGTCGTACTGGTGCCAGTACTTGGAGCCGTCCTCGTAGGACAGACCTTCCGTCTGCTTGGTGTAGGACACTCCTTTGGGGTGCAGCGAGTACGGACGGCTGGCTTTGTTCTTGAACACCACCTGCAGGACGGATCGATCCAGATGTGCAGCGTTTGACCCTCGTCCAAACCTCCGCAGACTTGTGAACGCTCATCAATCAGAGAATGAGCATCGTCAGACGGGCTACTGACGCTGGAGCCTTACCATGATGCTCTGTCCGACCTCGGCCTTGATGAGGGGCCCCAGGATGCCCAGATGCTCGTCCAGCTCCCCTCGGATGTCGGGCGTGACGAAGCTGCCGTCCAGGTAGCCTCGGAAAACCACTTTGGTGTATTTGGTTTCTCGTTGGCTGATCTGGACTTTTTCCAGCTTCCTGCGGGAGGAACAACAGAACAGGAACTGAAATCAAGGTAGGATGTCGTTCCATTGGTGAAGGCTTCGAATGTGCTTTATGTGTCGTTTCAAAGCTCTGAATAGCCACCGAGTGCTTGGACGACTCGCTGACAGGTTGGAGAAGCTGCCGATCGGTGAACCACAGAGGTACCAGGAACTTTCTCACCCGGGAGAGTAACTTCCTGGTATGTAGAGCATATTCCCACTCGTCCAGGCCTTGCGGCTCCCTTATTGGAGCAGCTCCACCAGGCTGTTCTGTTCGCTACACTCGAGAGCTCGTCAGTTCAGTTTTCTCCTGGTAGAGAAAGTTCCTGGTACTGCTGGTGGAAAAGGAGCAGTCTTGTACTTTCATGCATGTATCTGGAACTCTTTGCTTACTTATTCCCGTAGCCGCCGTAATCCCAGTCGACCTCCTCGGCCGCGATGAAGTAAGTTTTGACGTTGGGCCCTGATATCTTGAGGTAGTACTTGGTGGTCTCGTCCAGGTTGAGGTTCTTGATGTCCTCGTGACTGCTGTAGGGGTCTTTGTACATCACGTACTCGTACTCGTTGGCTTTGACGTCTTGGTCGTCCAGGCCCAGGTGGTCGGGCTCGCTGCCCGGAACGTACAGCTCGTAGTCGCTGAAGTCGGGCCGCGGCACTCCGATGACCACGGGCATGTTGAGCAGCTCCTCCTCGTCGGAGTAGGGCTGCGGTCCGACCGGCCGGGACCCCCGGGGGCTCATCCCGGGATTGAAGCCTCGAGGGGAGAACGGCAGCCCGCTGCGGGGCTGAGGCTTGTACTCCTTCCTCTTCCTCGTCTTCATCCCCTGGCCTTTCTGAGGCCTCTGACGCCGGTTGACCCTCCTGACCTTTTTGGGGGGCGGCGTGGGTTTCGGCGGCGCCCCTTCGAAGTATTTCTTCATGTGCTCGGGAATCTCCGCGGGAACCGTCTGGTGAGCGCCCTCGTAGGTCCAGTTGTGCTCCTGCGTTTTGACCGATGTGGTTTTGATGACCTCCGTTTGGTTCTCCTGCAGGAAAATTATCACCTCCTCGCTGCTCTCAAAGGAAGTGGGGACAGTTCTGTCCGTCTCTTTGGAGACACGCTCCGTGGACATGGAGGAGTCATTGTTGCCTGTCTGAAACATGGTCACGTTGTTTCGTTCTATGCGGATGACGCCGTCCTTTTTATCGTCAACGGCCGATGTTTTATTCACATCGAACGCGGCGTTGACGGACACGTTTGTGTCACTTTGACTGTCCTTTAAGTGAGCGAAGACGTCCCCTCTGGTGAGTCTCTCCTCCGAGTCCTCCACTGGGACGGTCCGATCGTCCCCGGTGAAGGTCAAATTCAGGGAGCTTGAGTTGTCCGGAACTGGAACAACACGTCCGTCCATCGAGGGCGCCGTCGCGTTCGTCCCATTACCGCTCGTCTCCGCTGAGGTCAGAGCGGCAGACGTTTGGTTCCCAGCAGATAGAGTTTCGTTCGTCCCATCGCTGCCGATGAGGGAAGTTGGGTCTTCCGTCGCCTCTTGGTCGCGTCTGGTGAGATTTCCAGTGTCTGACTCGTTCATGGAAGCGAGTGATGCTGAAACGTTGGAGGCTGTCGTGTTGTCAGAGGAGGAAACCGTCATATTGGCGGTCACGGCGCCATCGTCCAGTCGCACAGATGATGAATTGCCGTTCTGTGTACTTGTCGAGTTTTCAGTGAAGCTCTGATCAGTGCGGTTTGTTCCATCGACTTCTTTGCTGTCGATCCTCGACGTTCTATTTGCGGTGTTTTCCTGTGGACGGGAAACACCGACGGTGTCGTTGGTTTCCCTCCCGACCGCCAGGCTGTCGTTTGTTTCCGCGTCGGGCACGTCGATGGCGTCATAGTTGAGGAAGGAGAGGTCCAGCTGCTCCACGTCCGAGACGTTGCTCTGGTTCTTCAGGGAGCGCAGGCCCAGCTCCTCCGCGAACAGCAGCGTGTACTCGTCCATCGCCGCCGCGGGGGCGCCGGCCGCCGCCGCCGCCGCCAACGTCTCCTCCTCCTTCTTCTCCTCCTCCTCATCCTCCTTTTTGATTTCCGCCAAAGTGGGAGGCCGCCACTCGGTGAACTCTTTGTTGGGCAGCACCTCGTCGTCTTCGTACTCGTACGCGTGGTCGCGGTAGCACTCCACGTCCTGGAACTTGACGCGCATCCCTTTGGTGCTTTGGTGGGACGTCAGCGAGGCCAGCAGCCACACGCCTGCTCGCGGGGACACAGAAGACAGCGAACCTTAGAATGTGGCGCCAGAAACGGTCGGAAATAATCCACCGCCGGAACGTTCGAGGGAAACATATCAGTGGTTCGACAGCAGTACTCTGAGACCCTGAGGGGGGGGGGGGGGCGTGGTCCGTCCAGGCTCACCGATGTTCTCCATGTCCATGTTGATGGTCTCTCCGGTCATCGGGTACAGGCTGAGGACGTCCTCGGTGCGCTTCCTCAGCTCGAAGGGGTGTCCGTAGAAGGTGGCGGTCTGGATGTAGTCCTGGGCGCCGATGCTGGACACGTGCCACGTCGCCACCTCGCCGTTGCAGAAGCCCAGCAGCGGGCCGGTCTCAAAGGAGTAACCGTTGATGGCTGGGGAGCGACGTCGGCACGCGTTAAATATCGTCGGGTTGGGTCTTTTATTTTGAAAGGACAGACCTGAACGAGGCGCTCACTGTGCATGACGTTGGACCTGTAGAAGTCCGGGTCGGCCCTGTTGACCTTGGAGCGATCGCAGTATCGGCGAAGGTTGTCCTCCAAGTACCAGCTCTTGTTCTCATCGAAGACGGCGAACATGGCGTGCTGCTCCTTGTCTGCTTTCAGCTGGACACCAACACGCCTGCGGTTACTCAACGCTTTTATTTTGGCGGAGGGGGTCTCCAGGAAGGGGAACCGTTCCCCGACGGCGTTCCCGCGGCGTCCCCGTCGTACCTGCACGTTGCGGACGTTGAGGGACTGACCCTTGCAGATGAGGATGGTCCCGATCAGGCCGGAGGCGATGTCCCGCGGCGTGTCCACGGCGCTGTGGTACACCCGGGTCAGGCAGCGGGGGTCTGCGGGCAGCGGCTCGTCCTCCTCCACCACTCGCCACACGTAGGTGTGCGTCTCGCCGGGCGGCACGCCGTGCGAGTGGTTTCCTGGCGAGAGATTGAAGGCACGTGTTTCACGGCGGCAGACCGAACGGCGGCGGCGGCAGCCGGTGTGGCGGCGCGACGAGGCCACACCTCCTTCCGGGTAGTTGACGCCCTCCTCCGACTTGGCGATGGTCAGGCCGTGCGGGTAGATGCTGTACGGCCGGGACGCCATGTTCTTGAAGACAATCTGCAACACGACAGCGAGTCAGGCGGTCCGGAGACACGGCGGGACACTTCGACTGGTCTCACACGCCGTTACCATGGTGATTATCAGGTCACGTCAGGCGAGTCACTGATATGTAGACGAGCTCATTAACATGATGTTTTGCCCTCATTCTCTGACTTTATTTTCTAAATTCTTTCTTAATTAATTCTTTATTCTTATCTGGAGATAAGAAGATTAAAACAAATGAGGAAAAATTACCAAAAAATTGGTAATTTGCTCTGGAAAATGACATCAAAATTTTGAAATTTTGCCTCCAGAAATAAATTTAAAAAAAGAAAAAATCTTAAAAATAATTTCTAAATTAATTTTCTTCTTACTGTGAATGTTAAATAATTGTTAATGAATGTTAAGTAAATATTATCTTTATTTTGAAAGTGCTTCAACATAAAGTTGAGTCTCATTTGTGTGATATTTTTAGGAGAAAATATAATAATAATTATCTTGTTTGTTTATTTATTTATTTATTTCTTTTCTTTTCTTTTCTTTTCTTTTCTTTTCTTTTCTTTTCTTTTCTTTTCTTTTCTTTTCTTTTCTTTTCTT
>JASSRZ010000023.1:893095-904513 GCA_032164315.1 Malacoctenus gilli
CCCCCCCCCCCCCCGCCCTACAGGAGAGGAAGTTCGTGGGCGGCTCCAGCCAGATCAGCGAGGCCATGGCCAACGAGCTGGGCGACCGCGTCAAGCTGCAGTCGCCCGTCTACCGGATCGACCAGACGGGGGACACGGTGGTGGTGGAGACGCTGGACAGACAGACCTACAGGGTGAGACCAGGACGGCCGGCGGAGACGGTACGGAACCAGGTTCGCGTAGACTCGCCGTCACCTCTTCTCGCTCTGCGTCTCAGGCGCCCTACGTCATCGTGGCCACGCCCCCCGGCCTCAACCTCAAGATGCACTTCAACCCCGAGCTGCCGCCGCTCAGGAACCAGCTGATCCACCGCGTGCCCATGGGCTCCGTCATCAAGTGCATGGTGTACTACAAGGAGAACTTCTGGAGGAAGAAGGGTGAGTGTGGGGGTGTGTGTGTGGGGGGGGGGAGTGGGCGTGGCCTGGAGGGGGCGACGGAGGCTCACGGCGCTGCGCTCTTCCTCAGGTTTCTGCGGCAGCATGGTGATCGAGGAGGAGGGCGCCCCCATCGGCCTGACGCTGGACGACACCAAGCCGGACGGCAGCGTCCCCGCCATCATGGGGTGAGCGGAGAGCGCCGCCGCCGCCGCAGCAGCTCCACCTTCGGACGCCGCCGGATGTTCGCAAAAGCCGATAAACAAACCAGGAAGCGAAGAATCCACTCGTCCAGTTTCTTTTATTGAACGGATTCTTGAAGTCGTTCTTTTTCTCTCCGGCGTTCAAATTCGTCTCTGAGCTTCAGAGAAACGAGATTAAGTGACCGTTAAAACAACCGATCATTGCCGCCGTTGCTCCGTTTAGCTCAGACAGATTTCATTATCCAAAATGGCCGATTAACAGCAGCTCTCGTTGAAATTACGAACAATCAAGTCGACGATTAGATGATTAGATGTTTGTCAAATTAGCCGGCAGCCTTCGTCGCTTCAGTGGCGCCGGGATTCGAACCAGCAGCCTGACGTCTCTTCCTCCTCCTTCAGGTTCATCCTGGCTCGTAAGTGCAGGAAACTGGCGTCGCTGAGCAAAGAGGAGAGGTAAACCCAGCCGCCGCCGCCGCCAGGCCGCCGCCCGGCCGCCGCCCGGCCGCCGCTCGGCCGCTCCGAACCCTTCCTAACCCTAAAACTGTGCTGCTGTTCAGGTTGGAGAAGATCTGCGACATCTACTCCCGGGTGCTGGGCTCCGACGAGGCGCTGCACGTGAGTTCCCGCGGCGGCCACGCCCCCCCCCCGAGGCGCCACACAGCGGCGCGGTGGCTCCACCCGCTCACACGTGCGCTGCTCTGTTTCAGCCGGTGCACTACGAGGAGAAGAACTGGTGCGAGGAGGAGTACTCGGGAGGCTGCTACACCGCCTACTTCCCCCCCGGGATCCTCACGCAGTACGGCAGGTCAGGGCCACGCTTTTATTTTGAAGGCCCCGGCTTTCTGCGTGGTGCTCTCAGGGGGTCAGAGATGCAAATTTGTGCCTGAAGGTTTGTTAGTGAGCACTAAAGGTTGTCCTCATCATCGATGCCTTTGAGCAAGGCCCAAAACTTCCTGGTGAAGTTTCTTCTATTCAAGCAAACAGGAAATTACTGTTACTTCACTGCCACCTAGTGGTGATATTGCACATCGCACCCCTATTCTTGTCTAAAATCCTTCGTTAGAAGATGAAACTTGGTCAAAAAGAGTGAAATGAGACAATTTTATGAACGAGGAAATGAATTGTTGGCGGCGTCAGTGAGGAAGTGAAGACGCTGGCGGAGACGCTGACCTGGAGGCTCCTCTGTGCTGCGTCTGCAGGGTCCTCCGGGAGCCCGTCGGCCGGTTGTTCTTCGCCGGCACCGAGACGGCCACCGAGTGGAGCGGCTACATGGAGGGCGCCGTGCAGGCCGGGGAGCGGGCGGCCAGAGAGGTGGGAACACACACACACACACACACACACACACACACACTGCACTTCTACAAATCGCTCACTGTCTTCTCTCTCACAGATCTTGCACGCCATGGGAAAAATCCACCAAACTCAAATCTGGCAGCCGGAGCCCGAGTCTGAGGTAAGACCCCGCCAAAATAAAAGCCTGTGTAGCCAGTTAGCCTTTGCCTTCACAGCACAACATCCAAACACAGCAGACAAAGTAAGTTTGTCTCAGAAGCAGCTGAATGAGTTCCTTCCCAGACGCAGAAGTCCCTCAGCTGGTCGCCTGCAGGCTCCGCCCACCTGCAGCGCCCCCTACAGGCATGTCTAACGCTCCTCTCTGCTGCTCCTGCTGTAGGAGGTGCCGGCACGCCCCTTCCCCACCTCCTTCATGGAGAAGTGCTCGCCTTCGGTCGGCGGTCTCCTCAAGTTCCTCGGGGTCTCCGCCCTCCTGTCCGCCGCCACCGCAGCCGGCCTCGTGGCGTACAAGAAGGGGCTGCTGCCGCGGAGCTAAAGCCCCTCCTCCAACCCCCACCCCCGCCCCCCTGCGCCCGCCTCCTCACTCCTCGCCGCCTTTGAGGGACTCGTGTCCGCCGTCACTGTACTTCCTGTGCACACGCCCAGACCACACAGCAGCGAGCTCCACAGGGGGTCTGTCCTCTGCGCAGGACCGACTGTTCAGCTCAAGCAAAAAAACAAACAAACACACAAACGCGCCGTCTGTCACTTTGTGCACGTCGGTTCACAGGGAGAAAGTGAGTCAGACTGGAGGGAAGTGAAGTCTGAGGAGACGAGTTAGTTTGAGAGGTGTGAAGGAGAACGGACCGTCTCTCCAGGGTCATTTGCAACACTTCGCAACGGCGCTCACGCTCTCCGTGATTTCCTGAACGCATCCTGCTTTCTGCGTGTGTCCGTGAGGAAGTGCACGTGCTCTGGCGAGCGTGTGTGTGTGTGTGTGTGGTTGTCAGAGTCCTCCGTGTGTGTGTGTGCGTGCTGGCGTGTGTGTGTCCACTGTGTCCGATTGCCGCTGCTGATTCTCGGTGCTGATTGCGGCCGAGCGGCTCTGATGAGCGTTCGCTTCATCGCCCAGTTCAAATCACAGACGAGGTTCCAGATGAAGATTGGTGTTGTTTTTTGTTTTTGTTTATTTTACTCTCTGGCAACAAATCCCTGAAAAAAGCAGCAGTGAACGGATCATTTCTGACTTCAAACTGGTCGTTTCTGTGTGCCGACGTGAACGTTTTACAGACTCTGCCGTCCGACCTGCAGCTGATTTTCTAACTTCTGTCGATGAGGAGAGAAAAACAAAAGAATCAAGTCTCAGCTGAATCATTTTTGCAGGCAGACTTGCATTTTTATCCATTTTTTTCTTATAAAAGTAGATGAAAATGTCGACTTTTCATGTGTTTTAACATTTTAAGTGTCGTGTACTCCATGTACACATAAATTCAGCCAGTTCAGAAGTATTTTTATCTGTTGATGCACCAAACTACCCAAAAAGAGTAAGAGACAGAAAGTTTGGCGCAAAAAACACCTTTTTATTGGATTTGTTGATCGTTAAACAAAAAGTAGAACAACACCCTTCTTCTTCTTCTTCTTCTTCTTCTTCTTCTTCTTCTTCTTCTTCTTCTTCTTCTTCTTCTTCTTCTTCTTCTTCTCCTCCTCCTCCTCCTCCTCCTCCTCCTCACCCTCACCCAGCGTTTGTGTTGTCGGTGTCTTGATCTGATCTCTGACCAGTTTTATTTTGACAATGTAACGAGACCTGAATGTAATAACACAGTTTTGTTTCTACACAGTAATCATGATGATCATTTACTCTGACCTGTGTACTTGTACCTTTTATCACTGGTGATTTACACAAACGGAAACGAGCGGTGCGGAACAAAACACAACAAACTGGTGTGTGTGTGTGCGGGTGTGTGAGTGTTTTGTAAAGGATTATTTCGGGCGTTTGTTGCTGCACTAATCAGAAGCTTTTTAGAGAAAAGTGAGTTTTGTTTCTTTAAATGTTTTAAGAGTGAATTTAATTGTTTTCCAAACACGGACTAATCCTGTAAAATGACAAACATGAGTCCATGAGTCCCGTCGTGAACGGTCGGCCATGTTTTGAGCTCCTCGGCGAGCTGAGCGCCCGTCCGTCCGAGTCGATGTGGTGCGTTCGTTTCGGGACGGAAATCTGGAGGGGGGGCGGAAGCAGCGACGTCCTGTTGCCTTGGCTGGGAGCTAGGGGGCGCTGTGGCCCCCGAGACGGCTGTTGGTGTCTGTGGTTTATCTGTCGTGCCTTAATGGAAGTCGTGGTGTGGTTCTTTTTGTCTTTTCTCTCAAGTGCCTGTGTGACTCTGACACTCTGTGTCCTCACCCCCGGGACCCCTGACCCCGCCCGCCTGCCCCACCTGCCCCGCCCATTTACCGAGATCTTCTCGATTTCCTCTGAAAAGTTTCCCGTCTCGTATTAGGAGGCGTTTCAGCTGCAGCTTGTACTCCAGGCCTGCAGGTGGCGTCGTCACGCTGCCACCAAACCGCAGAGGAAGACATGAAGCCCCCCCATGTAAACAAAACCAAACACTGTAACCCAATTCTTCCTGTCCTGTTGATGTCTGAGGCTCAGGTCGACTTCCCCATTGGTCCCGAGTAGCAAGCCCCGCCCCTTTTATGTCAGAACATGTAGCACTTTTCCTCGAGCACTTTTGACGCTCTTCTCAGCTGAAACCACTCACTGTCCAATCAGAGGCCTACAGCCTGAACACCTCTGACTCGGCCGAGTAGGTACTGAAAAAGTACCTAGTAGCAAGTACTAGTGCTCGTGGAAAATCCCCGTTTCCGAGTTCGATCGGGAACTCCTGCCTCCAGTTACCAGATGACCAGAGATACGTTTGGTATATCCACCCCTCTTTCCACCTGTCCCTTCGTGCTACCTGAGTGATGTCATCAACTTCGCTACCCCCCCGTGCTGCTGTGGCGCCCCCTGTTTCTCCACCCTCTCCTGCACCCTTTCGACAGCCCGCCCGCCCGCTCGCCCTCCCACCCCGCCGCGGTTCGGCGCTCTCCCAGGCCGAGATCAAACGATGTCGTCGCGCACAGCGAAGCCCTCGCTCTCGGCGCCATCGCCCGCGTGGTTCCCAGTTCCCCGATTGATTTTGGCCCGACGGGCGTTCCTTGGTGTTCCTCCGTGACTCTTCCTGTGACCTGTTCTGTGGCGTCGTTGATTCCTCACAAAAAAGCTGGTGATATTTGACAAAGTGAAATGAAATGTGAAATAAATCTTTTGTTCGTCTGGAGCTGCTCCAGCGTCTCCTTGGTTTTCATCGGTCTTCATTGACTGTTCCGTCTTCTGTGCATCAAGCTGTCGATGAATCCGTGTGGACGGAACGACCTGCGAGTCTTTTATCACAACACGCGTTTCTCTCGTGTTTGCCGATGAAATTAAAGACGCTCCCCGAAGAAATACAAACCAGACACTCGCAGACCAAACAGCGGGGAAATGATTGGCTGTGGGACTCGTTTCATTGGCTTCACCCGCTCTCACATCACGGCTGAAATATCCAGGAGTTGATTATATCCACGATCTACTTATTGGGCCTGGCAAAACCCACTCGTGATCGATTCCTCACGTCTGGTGGAGGTTTGGTCTCGCGCCTTCAGATTCTCGCTGGCAGAGAGCAAAGAGCTGAATCTCCACCAGGTTTGTGTGTTTAAGGTATTTTCTACTCTTTAATTCTCAGTAAATAGATAGAAAAAGTGATTGTTTTTATATTAAAGTGTTCAGTTAGCATTAGCGGTGCCGTTAAGTAACCGTTAACCAGGCTAACTCCGCCTCCAGGGCGGAAGTAGCCGGTTGCTTTCGTGTGCGCGTGCTTGAACCGTTTCGGCGGCAGTTTGCCAATATTGAGAAAGTAAATAGAAAGTAGAAAGTAAAGAAAAAAACGTAAAACTCCAAATAAAGTGAAATTTCTTCTTTGTACACAAGCTCCGTGGCCACATAGAGGCTCAGTCAGGACGTCAGTTGCGGAGGTTTCGGCTCAAAGTTTGAACTCGACCTTCGAGAGGAGCAAAAACACTCAAAACGCATGAAAGCAGCTTTAAATTAAGCTGAATTTGCCAAACAGATGAAGCCGGCAGTTCTGCATTAATATAGCGACAGCTCGGCTGACATCCGGTCTCCTCACTGGTGGCAGCTCAGCAGTGGTTGCATCCGGTTTGTTGTGCTTTAGTGAGCCAGAGGATCCTGGTGACACCTGCTGTGTTTCAGCATCTCTACAGGTTCTGGATGTTGAAATGTTGTCGTTTAAAGAGTTTATAATCTAAAATATGACTATCGAGTCAGTCGATGTTGGCGAGACGTTCGCGGTCTCTCTGCTTTGGGGACGGAGCAGCTTGTCCCGGGGCTGCGGAGGGGCCGTCTGATAGTGTGCCGTTTTAAGGAGCATCCCCAACTCAGGAACCAGGAAGTTGTGCGGCAGCACGTGACCTTTTCTTGCCTCTGTCACAAGGTGGAACCAGATGTTTTCACACAGACGCAGATGCCAAACGGTTTACATGGAAACTTTATTCTTAGAACATATAAGTACAATTTATCTTTGATACACAACAGAAGATCACTGTTGACGAAGGTGGAAGTTACTTCAGCCAGATGTATTTGTCTCCTACATCTGCGTTATATCCAGGAGCGTACTTCTTTCCAGGAAGCTGCAAAAAACAGTCATCGGATTAATTATCACGAAAGGAAACTCGACCGAGCGGATTAATCGGACTTCATCAGGAAGCTGACGCGGCCCTCCTCCTCCCTACGTACCGATTTGTAGGCGTAGTACTTCTCGTCGTACTCGTGGGCCCCGATTGTGATCTCGGGCAGGTACTTTGCGATGTGCGTCAGGTTGGCCACTTCCTGTTTGTTCTCAACGCTGTGAAAAGAAACAGGAAGTCAGAAAGACTTGAAGGAAGAACTTCGCTCCTTCCGAACGGGACTCCTGAGCGCCGCGACACTCACAGCAGCCTCATGTAGTGGTAGCTGACGTCGTCCTGCTCCAGCCACGGCCCCTTGTCGAACTTCAGGTACTCGATGTCCTCCGCCACCTGTGGACAGAAGGACACGTCTGCACTGAGCAACGAGCGACGCCCTGAATCAGGTCACTGCGGACGGACGGAGAGACGGACGCTCACCTTCTCCACGTCCTGCACCTGAGTGGTGTCGTAGACCAGCAGCTCCGACGTCTCCCTGCGGTCAAAGACGCGGAGAAAAGCCACCGAGGGTCAGTCACTTCCTGTCTCAAACCAAGCTGGACCTGTTGAGATGATCTCATCAGGTCACGTGACGTCTCACCTGATCTGAGGCAGGAAAGTCTTCTTGTAGGCGTCCTCGATGCTCTTCAGGTACGCCAGCGGCACGTTGTGGAGGAACGACTGAGGACGGAACAAACATTCAACGTCCCAAAAGCCGTTTTATTTAAACTGCCGTTTCATTCTGCCCGCTTGATGGGCCTCGATCCAAGTTGCTCTGAGAGGTCGTCCGATTTCGCGTGACGAGGCGCCGCCGTACCTTGCTGCTCTGCTTCAGCTTCTTGTCCACGTCCTCCACCGGCGAGTCCACGTAGATGACGAGGTGCGGCGGCAGGAACTCACAGATGCTGATGCCTTTGATTTCGTTGTAGTGCTGCACACCTGCGAAACCCACACACACACACACACACACACCGTTCCGTCATCGGACCTTGATGGAGCAGCTCCCAGTGTTCCCAGTGCGGCGGCGCTGTACTCACACTCCTTTCTGATGTAGCCCTGTTTGAACATGGCGTCCAGGAAGACCATGTCACTGAAGGGCGAGCGCTCCAGGATCACGCCCTGACCTGGAGGACAAACGGGACATCAGTGGAAGTTAAGTCCTTCTACTTTTGTCCACTAGGCGGCGGTGTTGAGCTCTTAATCTTGAGAATAAGAGTAGTTTTACTTTGAAATCTTCAATCTTTTCTTTATTTCTCAGAATCACCACTGAACGGCGGCGCCCCCTGCAGGCCGGGCGGTACCTGTGGTCAGCAGGTGCTCGATGGCGTCCGAGTACTGCAGCAGCCTCATCATGTACATCCACAGCTGCAGCCTGTAGCTGTTGCCGTCGGCCGCCTTGGGGTCGGCGTAGAACTTCTCCAGGCTGCACATCCCGTAGACGTCGGCGGGCAGCGGCGACGTCTCGCCCGTCATCCTGTCGATGTAGAACCGGTCGGCCTCGGGCATGTAGAGCATCCCTGGAGGGGTCAGAGCGACACGTTTCTGCAGTCAACCTCACGCGTCTCGATACGAAGCTCTGCTCACGAGCGATCGTTCGATGCAGGCGTGTCAGAGCAGGGAGGCGTCCAGGAAGCGTGAGGAAGCCGGCCGGAGGAGCGCCGTCGCCGACCTGCTCAGCTGGCCGAGCTGAGCCAGTGACGCCACCAGGCTGCAGGCGTCTCACGAGTCCGAAAGCGATGGCGGTGAGTGACGACGGCGACCCGCCATTTTCAAAAAACCCGACAGCAGAGACTGCGTGTTTTTCTGTCGGTGAAGTTTCGCTTCATTACTAAAAATTCCACACAGGTTGAAGCGAAACTCAACTTTCAGAAAACAACAAAGCCCAAAAACGTGTGATAAAAAGACGGCATACGACGAAGGCAAAGCCTCAAGCCCCCCTGAGCTCCGGTTGACCCTGCGCAGCCTGGCACTCACCCAGTTTGTCAGCCAGTTTCTGGGCCAGAAGTCCTTTTCCGGACGCCACGTTTCCGTCCACCGAGATGATCTTGCTGTTCTGCCCGAGCCGCGGCGTCGTCCTCTCGCCCAGCATGTACGCCAGCCAGCCGTACTGCAGGCTCCTCGCCGAGCTCGTGTGAATGTTCGCCTGCGTGACACGACGACAGTGTCAGTCAAAGCTGGACGGCTCAAAAACAGTGATTCCAGTTTATATCAGTACTTAATCCCACAGGTATTCAGCAACATCACTGAGTACCTGCTCCTGTGTGGCGGCTACTATAGTAGTTCTAGTACCCATTCATTTGGTACCAGGAACCATGAAGCAAAACAACTCCTGCAGAGTGATTAAATTAACGAATGAAATCTGCCCGATATTTTGGCCTCCAGTCAGTGATGAACAGTATTTACATGAGGAAGCCGGAGTCAGTGGGCAGATCCAGACCAGCTCTGACGGCTTCTACTGGTTCTACTGGTCCGAAGCGGACTGAGTTTAAAGGGACTTTTAAGGTGGTTTCTGGTTTGAACCGGATTCAGTTGGTCTGAAAGCAGGAGCCACATTAAACCCTCTGTCGGTCCCGTTTCAACGCTCTGACCCCCGAGCGTTCTGTTTACGGCCCTGTTTATCTGTCAACGCCGCGAGCCCCCCCATGCTAGCAGCCTAGCTCGTCCTTGCCGAGCCGAGCCCGCTCGGACGGAGCTCCCGGGCCGCGGAGCCGGACCGTCCCGCCGCCCTCACCTTCTGCACCGCCCGCTCCGCTCCGAGAGCCGCCGCCCCGGACGGGACGAGCAGGCGAAGGACCCGCAGAGCCATGACCGAGTGTCCTCCAAACACCGTCCGAGCCGAGCTCGATTTCCACTGCGCAGCCCGGCCGCGCACATATACGTCACACGTCGCGGGCCTGAGTGTGGGAGGTCGCGAGCAAACTACGTCACAGCTCGATCGGGCTGCCTGCACGGTGCCGGTGTAACGTTAACGTTACGGCAAATAAATGTAAAATAAACAAAATAAATGTGAAACGTGCTTAAAAAGAAGTCAAAAATATAAATTTGCCTATGAAATATGACGGTTAACATAAAAATGAACCTTAAAACATCCGAATTTGACCCGTAAAGTGTTTTAAACTGTTTCAAACTTTATTTTTGCGTTACTACTTTTGTGCAACTTTGTTTCCTCTTGTGTTCGCCAGATTCTTACAAAGGATAAACCAACTTGTGACTTATTTTTTACTCGTTTGTAAACCTTTGATCAGTGTTTTTTTTTTTTTTTGTAAAAATTTCTTTGTGATATAATCCTGAGAAACAATCGGATTTATTGATAAAGTGCCCCCCAGACTAAATGGGCTGGTGTCTGGCTGCAGGTCACTGATCTCACATCATGCGGTTTGTTTGGATTGAACCAACGGGCCGGAATAAACCTGTTAACAGTCACTCGGAGATCCGTCTGATGCAGACACACACGGAGGAGAGGTGGAAATAAAACAGGCTTGTACATTGAAAGTTAGTCAAAAAGTTTGGCTTCAAGTAAAAACGTGATTTTTTTTTTTTGGTTACTGTATTTTTTTCTCTGCAATTAAAGTATTTGCAACAATATGAAACATAAAAAAACAATGAATCAAAGCGTTTTTGTTAAAAAAAAAAGGTTAAAAGTCACTTTATTTTTTGACGTTTTTTTAATGATTCCGGTTTGTGTTCCTCTCTTTAACTAGAGATGAGTTATTTTGAGAGGCCATAATTATAACTGCATAAGTTCGTTCACACTCAGACAACCAAACGCAAATAAAGTGAACCAAATCAGTCCGTTTAGTGTGTGTTTGTGTTGTCGGTGTTTCTGTCCGGTGTGACCCTGGATCCTGTCGGCCTGCAGCGCAGCAGCTCCGCCGCTGAGCGTCGCAGCAGCTGGAGGCGGAGCGAGGCCACATCTGGATGAAAAACATCTGGACGTCTGCGCGCAGATCACAGGCTCCATGCAGGCACCGACGCACGGACACGACTGACGACTGACCGCGCGGCCGCCGACCTTCCCCGCTGATGATGGCTCGGCGCCGGACGCTGTGGACCGGGATCCTCGTCCTCCTGGCCGCCTGTGAGTGCCGCCGCACCCGCGCGCGTTACCCCCGCTTTCTCCGGGGCCGTTCGCGGAGCTTTTTGCGGGCCTCGGAGACCCGAAGGGCTGGATGGAGGAGGGAGGGGGGAGGAGGAAGGGAGGGAGGGGGTCGTTTTGTTTTGGAAAAAAAAGTGGAAAGTCTCAATAACATCAGACACAATACTTGAGTACTCGACAAAAGTAACTGAGGAACTATTGTAATCCCAGAGTACAACTCGGATGGGTGTTTGAGCTTCAGCAGCTAAAGTAACTTTTGTCTTTTACTTGACAGCTCCAATCACTTTGATGCTGTTTGAGCGTCATGCTATAGATTCCCAAGTTGCCTATTGAGAAAGTTCAGATGTTCATGATGAGTAAATATCCTTAACGTACTCACTTTGGTGTACTACGAGTACTTTTGTACTTTAAGTTTCATGTATTTTGAGTGGCAGTCTCTGCATTTAATGTTTAGAGCCTGAAGTTCATAAATGACCACATTTCTGAGTCGTTTATTGTAGTTATGATGATGTTATTGTCATTTAATTCCTGTATAAGTGATTAGATAAAGGTCGTGTTGTGGTTTGAGCTGGAGCCTCACAACCACAACACACAGTTCGATGTGTGTGTGTGTGTGTGTGTGTGTGTGTGTGTGTGTGTGTGTGTGTGTGTGTGTGTGTGTGTGTGTGTGTGT
>JASSRZ010000023.1:925497-942704 GCA_032164315.1 Malacoctenus gilli
GCTCCCCGCGCCCCCCCCCGCCGCCGCCGCCGCCGCCGCCGTCCTCCCGGGCCAGCGTGCCGTTGCGCAGGCTCTCGGTGCCGTTGCCCATCTCCTCGCGCAGCTCCTGCTGCAGCAGCTTGGAGATGAGGCTGTTGAAGCGGTTCTCGGTGGTGGACGCGGCGTCCCAGGAGGCGGTGGTCAGGTTGAGCTCGCCGGGGTCCAGGCAGGTGCCGTTGAGCTTGGCGAAGACCACCTCGCCCAGGTCCAGGCCGGCCACGGAGGAGGGCGCGGCGCAGGGCACGTCGCGCACCAGCTTGTAGCTCTCCATCCACTCCTTGAGCCACTCCAGCGAGCAGTCGCACTCCCAGGGGTTGCGGAAGAGGAAGAGGCGGCCCAGGAAGTAGACGGGCTGGAAGACGGGGAAGGGCAGCGAGCTGAGGTTGTTGCTGTTCAGGTGCAGCGTGATCAGGCTGGTGAGGTTCTCGAAGGCGCCCTCCTGGATGTGCAGCAGCCGGTTGCGGTCCAGGTAGAGCACCTCCAGCTCCACCAGGTCGCCGAACCAGGTGCGCGACACGTTGGTCAGCTGGTTGCCGCCCAGGTTGAGCATCCGGAGGCGCGCCAGGCCCCGGAAGGCGTGCGCCGGCAGCTCCGACAGCAGGTTGTCGTTGAGGTAGAAGTTCTCCAGCCGCACCAGGTCCTGGAAGGCCTGGTCGTGGATCACGTTGATGCGGTTCTCCTGGAGGTTCAGGTACCTGCGGGGGACAGGAGCGCAGCGCAGCGGCGTCATGGCCAAGGCCGAGACGGCGGACAGCTTTTCGCCCCCGGTCCCGTCTCCGGCCACCCACCTGAGGCTGCCCAGGCCCAGCAGCGAGTTGTAGGCCACCGCCTCGATCTTGCTCCTCTCCAGGTAGATGTGGGTGAGGTTCTCCATTCCCCGGATGGCGCCGGGGATCCTGCGGAAGTTGTTCTGGAAGCACAGCAGCTCCTTGAGCGCCGTCTGCTCGATGAAGATGCGGTCGGGGATGCTGAACAGGTTGCAGTCGGACAGGTCCAGGCGCGCCAGCTTCTTCAGGCCCGTGAAGGTGCGCGTGTGCAGGTAGCTGATGTACTCGTTGTGCGCCATCTTCAGCTCCACCAGGTTGGAGAGACCCTGCGGGCCGGAGAGGTCAGAGGTCACTCGGCAGCTCGAGTTCCCAAGCGGGACAACCAGGCGCCCGGAGGCGGAGCTCTGACCTTGAAGGCTCCCGGCGTGATGAAGGAGATGTTGTTGTGGTCCAGCGACAGCGTGCGCAGGGACGGCAGCGTGCCGAAGGCGCGCTCCGACAGGAACTTGAGCCGGTTCTTGTCCAGGTTGATGGCGGACGCCTCGCACGGGAACTCTTTGGGCAGCTCAGCCATGGCGGCGCGGTCGCACAGCACGCTGCAGCTCTTCTCCTGCGTGCAGGTGCAGGACGGCGGACACGCCCGCACGCAGGCCCACCGCGCCACCGCCGCCGCGGGCAGCAGGCACAGCACGGAGACTGGGGGGGGGGGGGGGGGGGGAGAGAAGGTCAGAGGTCAGAAGGACCCGGCCAGAGAACCAGAGGCACCGACTCAGCTGCACGTCAGACACCACAGGAAGTCAGTGTTGCAGCAGCAGCCACTACGCTTTATTTTGATACTCCCCACTTCCTGTCTGTTGTCTCTAATCTGCTCTTTTGCCACCTACAGGCCGGGTGGTTGTACTACAGCGTGTTTCCTGGAACGGGAGAAACACCTCCCAACAAACACTTCTAGCCTTTATGCACTTACACACACACACACACACACAGGAGGGGGTGCAGAAGCTTTGACAGAGGAGGAAAACCAGCAGAGGTCACAAAGGTCACATGCTGCTCCGAAACGTCCTCTGACCCCCTCACGGAGGAAAAAGTCCTCCATTGGGGGGTTAGAAGGCGGAAGAGCTTCAGGATGACGACCCCCCCCCCCCCCCGACACACACACACACACACATCAGTCTGATCAGAGCAACACTCGCTGACCCGAACCGTGACCCTTCAGGCCTTCGACGCCACTGACCGGTGAAGGTGATGACAGTCATGGCTGCGCTCCGTCTTCAGGGACATGCCAGGATCAGCGCCGGCCTGCAACGCCACACAGACCGCCGTCAGCCCGTCCCGTCTGCCCCCCCCCTCCCCACGACCTCTGACCCCCTCCTGGCTCTCAGGACGCTCTCCTACCTGCAGCTCCGCCCTCACAGCGGCTCCCGCGTCCGTCCAAAGTGTCCGTCCAAACGCGCATCCTGCCCGTCAGTCCGCACGACGCACCTGCAGCCGCACATCTGAGCCAGCGGGCGGACGCTGCCGCCTGACAGCTGATCTGCATGTGTGTGAGCCAGTGTGTGTGTGTGTGTGTGAGTGTATTTATGAGCACACACACACATTAAAAAAGCCATCTCTTAATGGCAGCCAAATCCCCTGGATGGATGGATGAGGGGGGAGGGAGGGAGGGGGGATTACTGAAGTAAAGCGACTCAGAGATCAAAAGGCAGAGCGGTAACTTAGACACACACACACACGCACACAGACGCACACACACACGCGCGTGCGCACGCACGGCGTCCCTCCGTCGGTGGCGAGCGTGAAGTCGCCCGTGACACTTGTGAGGAATGCAGATGCGGGGGTGGATTAAGGGATCAACAGGCCGTCAGCTGAGCGATCTGATGGCGGAGACGATCAATACCGTTGGCGAGATTAGAGCCCGGCGGCACCTCCAGCTGGTTGCCGGTTCAAAGCCCGCCGGCCTCGTTCTGACACAGAAATTATACAAGCGGCTTTGGCGGGTGTCGCCCGGCGGCGGCGGCGGCTGCTTATGAAAGCCGCTCGGAGCGTCAGAGACGCACCGGCGACCTTTGGCGGGGGGGCAAAAAAAAACCCCTTTGCTAAAATGTCCAAAGTGGGTCAGACGCTGTTTTCATGACGCTGGGTTCCTGCTGCCTAAAAAGGTTCCCGCAGATGGCCGGGAACATCTGTGGGAACCGGCGGCGGATAGACGGCTCGGCGTGTTCCCGCCGCATCAGCGCGAGGACGGATTAGAGGGGAGCGTCCCGCTGGAAGTGGGACGGCTCGGAGCGTCGGACCGGAACGGCGTCAGGACGGGAAGGAGCCGAGTCGGGGCTCCGGCAGAGAGCGAAGCCGCAGCGAGTCTCGCGCGCCACCAACTGCGCAGGCGCCTCGGCGGCAGGTCTGGCGTCCGAGCGGGAAGGAAATGAAGCGACGACTCAGTTCAGTGTACAAATGAAATCTTTATGCAGTTTTCTTGCTCCAAATAAACAAAGCCTGTCCAATCTTTACCAAGTGGAGTTTGGGTGCGCGGCCGCCTCCCGCCGACAGGGGGCGACGGGCCGCTGTTGCTACACGTCTTCTCTGCACGTCTACGTTAAGTAAAGTCGTCATGAAACATGCTCGATTTTTTTTTCTTCCCCAGATACTTTTTTTTCCTTTTCTTTTTTTTGCATTCAAAAACTTTTATTTTGGTAAAATCATACAAGGTGCACCGCTGAGTAATCCCCCATGCAGTGCAGGAACCTAGACGCTAATACAGAAAGCAAAGTCTACATCTAAAGAGCCCCGGGGTTCTCCGGAGGAGGCGGAGCCGCCGCCGCACGCCGCCGCCACTACCGCCGCCACGTCCCGGGAGAACGCAGGAAACGTCATATATGCAAATACAACAATGAGAATAAACCACATGTTTGTTTGTTTTTCTTTTTTTCTTCGGATTGCCACGTGCCAGACATTCACTGGAGGAAAACAATTAGCAGGTCGAATTAGAAGAGAGAATCCGTGACGCACACGATTGGAGAATCGGAACACTCGTGCGCTGATATGCTCGAGGAATTGAAGCGACAGCTTTAGCGCAAACCTTGGCATGTTTGTTCGATTGCGTTTCGAATTTTGTCGACCAATCGGAGAGAGTGTGAATCGAGACGAGCGGCCCTGAGGAGGCCCCGAAACAGCCGTGGATATTATTTCTCTTCACCGAGTCCAACGTGTGTTAAACATTAAAAAGCTCACACTACCCCGAAATATATAAATTTCACGCATACAGGTGACATTCAACATTCAAGTGCCAGTGTTTTTTTGTACGGTCTTTTGGTCAAGTTTCTGAAACTTTCAAAGAATCACTTTGAGGCTTACAAAAATAAATATTTGTCAAAAATGCTTAATAAATTACACAAAACTAGCAGCAAAAGTAGAATCTAGAAATCTGTGCAAATGGCTAAATTCCCCCCGACTGCTGGATCCCCTGGTCCCAAATAAATCCTGGTTTGAACGTTGAACCCGTCCCCCTTTGTAAACAAGCTGCGTCTGGATTTACGTCAACCCCTCACAGTCTGCGCGCGCGCGTCGCACGCACGCACGCGCACGTTGCACGCACGCACGCACATTTGGAAGCGTGGGGACTCGCGTCCCCGACATCTATATAAAACTCTAGATGTGCAATAAAACAACGTCTGTAAAACTCGATGGGCACGACGTACAGGGGGCCTGAAATCAAGTAGCACCATTCAATCTCAAGTTCTCCACGCGCTCAGTGCATCCGCTTTAGTTCTTAGAACCAAACAAAAAGGTTTCAAGGCACAAACACCCCCTCCCCCGAGGAGAAGGCTGGCGCCGCCGCTGCCGCCCCCACCGGGCCTCACAGTAACGCGCCGGGGAGTCCCGCCCCCTCCCCCCTCCCCCTCCCCTGGCTCCGCCCCTGGCTGTCCAGATTGAAAACCTCAGTGATGGTTCCGAGACGAACCAAACCACGCCTCCAACGCAGCTTGAAAAGAGAAAACGTTTGTAATTAAGTAAAGCCTGCGACTCCGTCCACGCCTCCTTCCTCCTTGACCAAAAAACAAAACACTAGCGAGCGTTAGAATACCATCTGAGCCTCTGGCGGTCAGACACGACGCCACGCTGTGCCCGCCCCCCTCCCTCCCCCGATGCTGTGGTCCTTTTACGCGGCCATCTCGAACTTCACTTCCAAAGATGGCAGGCGTTTTTGTTTTTGTTACAAGATTCGTCGAGAAACGACTCAAAAAACGACGACAAACGAAAATAAACGGACTCCGTTCTTTCAGTTCCGCAAAGACACCTGCGCCTAAAACGTCTCAAGTAAAAAGAAACTCCGCCCACTTCACGGCGCTAGCTGCCGTAACACTGTCGAGTCGGTTGAAAAGTTATGGAGCGACGCGTCCCGGCGCGGCTTCGCCTTCGGGTCGTGCCGGACGGCGCCGGGAAAGGAGCCGGTCCAGGATAGGGTGAGCCAAAAAGAAACGATCGGGTCGGAGCGGCGCCGGCTCCGCCGCCGGCAGAAGAAAACGCTACGTCGGGTGTTCCTGCGCTAAATTTGAAGTTCAAATGGAGTCGCGGCTCAGAGAGCCACGACGCCCCCGCGGTGCCAAGGTTTGCTTCAGTCCAAGCGTCTTCACGGGTCGCTTCCTAATCAGGTCACCGGACCGAAGTAAGGACCGACCAATTGAGCGCTCTCGGCCGTCTGGTGAGCCAAACGTAAGATTTGGGTGATCGCGACAAACAAATGATCCTCAGGTTACTCAAATTGGGGTTGTTGGGGCTTTTTTGTGTCCACAAAACAGAAATACTTTGGAATCGGGAGAGTCCGAAGTTGCCGTCGGACACTCGCATGTCAGCATCCATGCTCGCTCTGAGGTGTGCGTGTCTCTGCCGTCTCCGGTGCGTCGTGCGGGCTGCCGGCGCTCCCGTGGCCGCGCCGCGCTGCGCCGCACTTCCTTTGCGGAGACAAAGCGATGGCAGAGAACCGGGGGTTGGTGATGTGACTGTGCCGGTGAGGCGACACAGGGAGGGTTGTTATGGTCTGGCTTAAGTTAACATGTGGTTTCCGTCGGGTTGGCGTTGGCAACCGGTTCCTATGGCGACTAGTTGCCCCACCAGTCCACACTACCAGAGTGGCTGTAGTTCCCCCCGTAGCCGTCGTTGCCGTAGAAGTTGCCGCCGAAGCCGCCTGCGGAGGACAAAGAGGTCAGCGCCCCGTTCCTAGGAACCGTCGGCCAACGGAAACGCACCGAGCTGCAACGGGAAAGGCGCCCTCACCTCCACCGTAGCCGCGGTTTCCTCCGTGCCCTCCGGTGCTTCGTCCTGAACGGTTGCCGCCGAAGCCTCCGGAGCCGCCAGACGTCTGACGGTAATCCCTGGCGCCGAAGCCGCCGGAGAACCTGAGCGAGAGAACGAACGCGCGTGAGACTTCCAGCAGCCCGACTCCGATGGCCGCGCCCACCCCCGTGGACGGCAGGTTCGAGCAGCGTACCTCTTGGAGCGCCCGCGGTTGCTGCTCTTGTGCTGGTGCTCGTAGGCGAGGCTCTCCAGCCAGGAGGGAACCTCCTGCTTGGCCTCCACCAGGATGTCCAGCAAGTCTTTGGTTATGTTGCTGTTTTTGTCGTTAAAGAACGACGTGGCCAGACCTGCGGAGGGAAGCGGACGGACGTCAGGCCGCGTTCACCGCCAACTGGGCCACCGGCGGCGCTCGGCACCCCGAGCACGCGCTTACCGAGGTTGCCCACACGTCCCGTACGGCCGATACGGTGAACGTATTCCTCGATGTCGCTAGGCAAATCGAAGTTGATGACGTGCTTCACGTTGGAGATGTCCAGACCGCGAGCGGCCACCTGCGGGGAGGAAAACGCACGTCAGCTCACCACCCCCCAAGGACGTTCGGAGGCGGCCAGCGAGCGGCGGGTTCTTACAGCCGTGGCCACGAGGATCGGGCAGCGCCCCGAGCGGAACTGGTGCAGCGCCTCCTCTCGGTCCCGCTGGGAGCGGTCGCCGTGGATACTGGTGCAGGCGTAACCCTCGCGGTAGAGGAAATCCTCCAGAGCGTCGGCTCCCTTCTTGGTTTCCACAAACACCAGCGTCAGCGAGTCTTTGCCTGCGCAGCCAGAGACGGAGAAGACGGGGTGGGGGGGGAGAAGGGGAGGGAGGGAGAGCCAGGTAAAGAGCACGAACGCACCAAGGACGACGCCATCGCCGGGCCAAGCGCAACTAAAACAGGATGGAAGCAGAAACTAAACGGCAGAAGGCTGCAAGTGGCTAAAATGGCCAAAACAAAGAAACATGAGAACTAACGAATGGAAGGAGGGTTGCAGAAGAAGCTTTCCATTCACTGACAACCATTAATTGACCACCGGGCCACTTTTGGGACGACAAACGCTCGATGGCGTCGCGAAGCTTACAGTTGCAGACATCCGGCATTAATGGCTTTCAGAATAAAAGCTTGAGATCAGAAAATGACAGAGGGGTGATGGGGAGGAGGGGCCATTCCACGTGGCGGCCTTCGGCCACCGGGCGCCGCAAACAAAGACTAAAAACTGATGCAAAACGAACAGAGTCAGTCAGCGCGACAGAGCTTGTACAGACGGACGCCGAGGAACGCTCGCCAGAGCGGGAAACTGGTCGCGTTTTCTTCAATTTGCGCCTGCAGGTGGCGCTGATTTGTCGCCTCGTTGTGAGGCTCCGCCTCGTTTCTGGCAGAGACAAACAGCCGAAGCCAACGTGGCCGACAGCGATGGGTCCAAGTTTAGTAAACACGACTTGGAAGGGAAAAACGGCGCTTTTGGTGTCTGCTGCCGTGACGATCGGCAGGAGCGCGACGACTTCCTGGTTAAACAGAAGCCGCCGTGGCGACCGAAGGCCTGCGATGCGTCGGCGCCACCTGCCTGCAGGCGGACGCTCCGACGAGCAGCCGCGACTCGGCGACGCCTTTATGGCAAGGAAGCAGCCGCGACGGTTTTAATAAGAAGTGTCCCCATGTGACCCGAGGGTGGGAGGGGGGGGGGGGGGGGTCACGCCGACACCCCACCCCCGACGCGGGGAGACCCGAGAGGACGAATCAGATCGGGCGATTTATTCGTCCGACTGTGACGAGAAAAAAAAAAGGTACGACGGAGGACCGAGAGGAGGTCGAGGCGGGAGACGCGGGACGGCAAAGGTGGGCGGTCGAGGACGGCCCCCGAGCCCCCCCCCCACCCCCGCAGCCCCCTTGCTCCTGGTCTGTGAGGGTGACTAAGGAGTTTAGGATGTGAGAGACTCTAAGTTGGGCCTCCATGAATCCATTGATGAGGCTGCAGCACTGCAGCTCACTGCCTTCTTCCCTGAGGTGATATTACAGCTTGAAAAAAGTTGCTTTATTCATTTACGCCCCCCCCCCCCAGTTGTTTTTTATCTATTACTTAAATAAACTGCTCAAAAAATACATTGCGAGTGTATTTTCTTGTAGACAGAGTTCACTGCAGTTGATCTCTCCACACAAGGTGAACAGACGAGAGGAAATCACCGGGTGAGGACCGGCGCCGTTCGGGTCCTCCGCGTCCCCCCCACCCCCCTCCCCCCTAAGGAGGAGGAGGGGGCGCTAGCGCGCCGGCGCGCTCTACGTCTTACTCGCGCCGCGGCTCTGCTCCATGGTGTTGAAGAAGAGGCAGACCCCGGCGGTGAGCAGCAGGTGCATGGACTCGTAGAGCAGCTTGGGGGAGAAGACGCTCCAGATGAAGAGGTGGTAGCGCAGGACCGTCACCAGCACGATGTAGGCGGCGGCCGGCACCGACCTCAGCAGGGCCAGGCAGTAGCAGCCGTGGCCCACGGCGACCGGGCTCCTGTGGGAGGAGGGGGAGGAGGAGGAGGAGGAGGAAGAGGAGGGAGTGATCAGAGAGGCGAGAACCACAGGCGAACTTTTCCGAAACAGAGGAAAGTTGGGGATGTAAAGCGAGGTCGCCGTAAGCCGCTTTACGTTTGCCGAGCGAGCGGAGTTGATCCGTTAAAGATGCCGATTGTCGGGTGATTCGCAGCGAAGGACGCGTTCTCACATTTGTACCTTCCCGGGAGAGCGGCCTGATCCAATTATCTCCTCACAATAATGCGGAGTGCTGCCAAATTCTGATAAAGAAGTTAATGACTTTAAAAACCCCGCGTGATGGGATGCAGCGAGGAGATTAGAGGGGGGATGTTGTGAGGCCAAACACACACACGCACACGCGCACACACACAAACACACACACGCGCGCCTTCCCAGAGAGCGGCGTGCTGGTCGGACGGCGCGCTGAGGCCCGCGAGTGAATCGGTGCCGGGATCTGGTTCATTACAGCGGGCAGAGTGCCAGCTGAGGAGGAGGAACCTCCAGTCTCTTCCCAACACGTGGAGGCCTGCCGACGGAGGAGGAGGAGGAGGAGGAGGATGTGGGGTAGGTAGGACAGAGCGGAGGCGTCGAGACGTCTCAACGTGACGGCGGACGGACGCCGGCCAAGAACGCGCCGCCGACCTACCAGCAGTCAGTTATTGTTTCACTCTGCAGCGGACGAGGATAAATGGACGGTAAAGAGCTCGTCAGATAGCAGATGAAATTGCTTTCGGTGGAGGTTTGCGATAAGCATAGAGATCAACACAAGCGGCGTGATTTGTCCTAGCTTTACAGTGGGACGCTGCGTGACTGGGATTGGAACAGCGAGGCAGGCGGGATGAACGTGGCCGCACACGTCACGCACACCCGCAGGTTTTTTCTCCCCAGCATCGACATCAATTGAAAGCAGGTCTTCTTCCTCCTCCTCTTCCTCCAACTTAAACACCGCTTCCCTGCTCTCACTCCCCCGACTCCTCCCTCGCTTTCATGGAGCATGACTCGCCCTCAGCGAAACGAAGGCTTTGGTCCCGGGAATTGCGTGTAGAAGACTTCTATCCATCCATCCGTCCATCCGTCCATTCATGTCCCTTCCTGCTGAGTCCACATAAGCTCGTGGTTGCGTCACAGGAGTCAAAGCGGTCCAGGCTTCACTGTTACACTCGACTGTCTCTCGCTGCTCTGAAGCGACTTCAAGCAGGCTGATCCGAGGATGTAATCCTGGGTGGACCCCCCCCCCTCCCCCCAGAGACCCCCTCCCGGTTTATGGTGTCTCGTCCACCTCCGACCAGGGGGAGGTGACGAGGAAGCACCCTGATCTGACGCTCGAACCGTCTCAGCCGGCTCCTCTGGAAGGAGGACCCGCTCTAATTTGAGTCTCTCCCAGACGATCGGAGAATGAAGGAACGACATAAACGTCTGCTTCCGATGTCCGAGGAGGAGAGGTGAGGAGGCGCTGGCGGGACTCCTGCAGCCCCGGCGGTCCCGACGCTGGAGCGCCGAGCGACGGAGTCGCCGCGCACTCAACATAAAGAGGGACGAGGATGCTGAGGAACGTGTCCCGTCAGAGGAACTCTCACGAAAGACTCAGTGAGAGTGGCAAAAAAAAATAACATCGACATGAGCCCCTCTTCCAAAAAACAGAGCTGGACCCCAGATGCTGCGTTAAGCTCCTGAGCCGAGCTGCTGCGGCTTCTGCCGCTCGCACACAACTTCGGTTTATTTCCGTGCGCTGCCCGAAAGATCTGCTGAAACATTCATGAGCAGCTTCTCAGGTGAGTCCTGCGACATCGATGGGAAAAAAAAAAAAAAAACAGGTTATGACTGCAGCTCGCTTCGAAACCCGAGTGAAGGAGTCTGGAAGAAAACGAAATGACCACGGAGGACAAAAAACTAGAATCGAGGATCGTTTCAGACCCCCCCCCCCCCTCACCCCCATCCAAAGGAGGTGTGAAGCGAAGGACTGATTCCTCCGCCCTGCACCGAGGCCCTGGGAGGAAGTGTCGGAGCAAAGTCGAGTCTGTGAAACACTCGCTTCCTGTTCAGGCTCTTTCGGCAAGCAGAAGACCCCCGTCTGTCAAGACCCCCCCCCTCTCTTTTATGACACAGCTCGTTCCAAAGCCGCTGGGAAAACGCCTGAACCCTGCCGCTGCGGCGGTCGGACGGCCAGGCGTCACTTCCACCCTTCCGACCGGCGGCCGCTGACAGGAAGTGACCCGCACGCCGCGCCACCGAGAAGGCGCCCGCGCTGCCGGGCGCAGACCCGGGAAGCTCGTTTAGCTTCCGAGCGGATCGTAAATGATCCGTTGCCGTCCGCTAATGAGCTGGGGGATCCTGTTCCCATGGCAACTAAGTGAAGACCGCGTTTGGGGAAGGTGAAGCGAAAGGGAGGAGGAGTCTGTGCGCCGAGCTCGGCACGAAGCGTGTCAAGCGCGTCCTCCTAAATACAGCTGGGGTGAAAGTCCCCTAACAACCCCCCAAACAATCTATCGATACCTCGAGAGACTTAAAAGCTCCCGAAAGCAGAAAAAAAGGCGCTTCGCACACATCAGCGTGTCAAACATCGAAGGCGTAAAACACTCCAAGACCAAATAATTGCCCGAACTTGAAAGCAGCAGCAGAAACACGGACACGTCGCGCAACTTTAGACACTCCTGCAGCCAGAAAAACTCTTAAGTAAATACAGGCAGGCTAATTTGCGATGAAAGAGGCTTAGGTGTTGGACGCCGCGTCGCCGCGGGCCCCTCGGAGCGGCTCCGCAGCGATCACCTGGGCCGGCGCGGAGAAAGGGGGCCTCATTAGCGCTGACGTGGCTCTAAGCTCTCAGTCCGACGGCGTGGAAGGGGGGAAGCCCGCTGAGCGGCCATCGATCACGGCCCATTTCCAGGAGCCGGCTGCTGGTGGTGGCGGCGGCGGCGGCGGCGGAGGTGGTGGAGGAGCTGCTGACGCTGCAGAGTGAATCCTAAATGAGTTAAGACTATTTTAGCCTCATCTGGCCCGCTGAGTGCTTATTATAGGAGAGGGTGGGGGGGTGGGGGTGGGGGGTGGGGTGGAGGGGTGGAAAGTGCCTTGTCATGAGCGATGAGGGATGGTTACAGGTCCTGACGGTAACCAATCAGATCAGTCCCGAGAGCCCGCCACCCGGCGGACCACCTCTCCTTCCTCTGGCTCACCCAAACGGAACACTGACGGACACGCTCGCACCCAAAAAGCTGGACCCTTCAAAATAAAAGAAGGGGGGGGGGCGGGGGGGTTTCTCGGGCTTGTTCGACTTTCTTCCAGAAACTGTCGAAAGCGGTGAGCTCCCATTAGACCGAGAGCGCAGGTTTAATTCTGCGCCTGTTATATTTCATTAACGTGACGTGAAGGTGGTCCCTTCCTGCCCCTTACGCGCCGCCGCCGCCGCCGCCGCCGCCGCTGGACACAACGCGACCGCTCGCTGCGTTTGTAACCTCTCAGCGAGGACACGACGGAGGGGTTTTTTTTCCCCCCCTCCCCGGGTTCCTGAGCTGCTGCTCGTAAAAAAACCTCCTGCCGCTCCGACTGGACTCATTTCTCACACGCTGCAACAGATCTAACAAGCAGCCGCGCTTCGTTTCTATTTTACCTAAGTGCTCGCCGAGAAAGCCCACGCCGAAATGTCACGGCCAGCTGACCTCGCGGCTCCCGCGGAGCGGCGTGCCCGGCTGACTGGAAACTTGGATCATCCGTTCGGAGGCGAAGACGAAGTTTCGGGAGGGAACTTTTTAATCAAGGAGCATCTGGAGCGCCGCGATGTTTCATCTTTAAATGTAGAACGGGCCGATTATTAGGAATACAAATCATGCTCGGGTATCTTCGCCCTCTGCTGTCGGAGGATATCTCCGCGCCGCGTGTTTGTGGGTCCTAATCACCGGCCCGCACACGTTTGATTCTCGCGTTTCGGGGCCTGGCGACGGGCAAACTCCTCCGACACCAGCCGGCGCCGCCTCTGGCGTCGAAGCGCTTTCAGTTTTGGGCTCAAGTCGGCAGCCGAGCGTCCATCGGTTTTGCGGCAACGCGCTCCCGCGAGCCCCTTGGGCCTCGCCGCCAGCGTGTGACGCCCCCCCCCCCCCCCCACTCACCTGTCCCTCTCCGAGCTGAGGTAGCAGACCAGGTGACACGCCCAAAGCAAGGGCCCGGCGTAGGTGCTGAGGGCCGTGAGGAAGACGGCGGGCGCCTCCACGTAGCTCTCCAGCCCCACGAAGCCCACCGAGATGTCGACGGTGGCGATGTTGTTGGAGTTACCCTGCAGGTGCACAAAAAGCGTTTTTTTAAGCACGGGAGAAAAAAAAAAAAACACCCCCAAAGACGTCAGACTGCGAGCACGCGAGTACATAAAGATGTGAGCGTGCAGCTTGGTAAGCACTGCGGAGGGTTGGAAGAAGCAGGCTTTTTTGCTTTGTCATCATCGTTACACACACGGGCTGGAGAGGATCCAGCAGCCAGGCTGTGTTTGTTTGCACACCCTGACCAGAGACAAACACACGCACGCACACACACACACACACATACAGGCATGCACACGCACACTCAAACAGATGCACACTGACACACTCGCTCGCAACGAGGCGCATAAAACACTCACGCACAGAAACGCTGGTCAGCGCGCGCACACAAACACGCACGCACGCACACACACGCAAACAGATGCACACCGGCACACTCACACTTGCTCACGTCAAGGGACACACACACAAACCTTAAACTCTGAACATCCACACATAACACATTCACACACAAACACGTTGGAAAGCGCACATGCACACACACACACGCGCGCACACACACACAGACATGCACACATAACACACTCACACACAGACACGCTGGAAAGTGCACACAGACACAGACAAACACTCACACAGAGACACACAGACACACACATGGACACACGGACACACACGCGCGCGCGCACACACGCACACACACACAAACATGCACACATAACACACTCACACACAGACACGCTGGAAAGCGCACACAGACACAGACACAGACAAACACTCACACAAAGACACACAGACACACAGACACACAGACACACACACATGGACACACACACGGACACACGGACACACACACGCACACACTGTTCTTTAGCCGAACCTGAGAATTTGTTCACATGCCAACAAACACATTTAATACTTTGTGAAGGCTCACACCTACTTTAACTCAAATTCACATGATCAACATAAATGTGCCTGCAGAGAATAAAGACCTTTGTTTGCTTTTTTTCACAGGAGGGAAATTATTGTTTCACCGGAACACTACGAATCAAATTAAAATGTTGTGCGGAAAGGTGCACGTTTACAGATGGAGAGCTGAAGCCGTCCTGTTCGCCTGCGAGGGTCATCGTGTCGCTGACCAGGACCTGACAGACGGACCGTCTGCTTCGCAAACGGAGCTTCTTTCCGAATCGCCGCTTTAAACGTTTCTTCCGCGCGGCTTCTCCGTCTGCGTGCGCAGGATCTGAACGTGGGAAATCTGTCGGAAGCGCCGCCGATCAAAGGCGGCGCTTCTCGACGAAGGCGAATGCGTTGCCGAGCCGCGCGCGGGAACACACGAAGGACGCGGTTACTTTCCCTTTGCGCGCGCACGCCTCTGATCACAGGGGAGGAAAAACACGAACAGCTGGCTCCCATTTGAAACCGACAGCAGATATCAGAGACTGCATGTGGATCCGCGCTTCCTTCCTCCGATCCCGCTGTGATGTTGCAAATGTCCTTCGGAGACATAAAACAATTTTATTACTTAGGAAGAAAAAAAAAAAAAAACACGAGGGAGACGAAACTTGTTACTTTGGAGAAAAAAAAAAGATGAATGTAGATTTCAGGCTCAACTGAATCCTGTCACGCAGCTCCGAGGTGGAGCCGGTGTGATGCAAAGAAGCAAATACGCTCGGCGGATGACATTTACTCTGGAAATATGATCCCGGTGACGGTTGCTACCTGGCGCGGACGAGACCGGGGCGAGGACGGCGAGATCGGCACGCAGATGTGGGATTCATTCACGATAGAAACACAGACGTTGGACTGTTTGGTGGGAAAATATCAGAATATCGTGAATTTGATGGAAGCAACATGTCGCCTCACAGCTGGAGGAGCCTTGATAGTGTGAAGAAAACTTTCTTACCTCATGAATACGTTGTTAAAGGGACGAATGAATGACTGGACCGTGATCTCATTGTGGGTTTTAAACCACGACTCATTTCTTAAAGGAGCCCTATGATGCTATTTCGACTTTTTTCAGCTATTTACAGTGTGATAGTGTTGAAAGCTCATTCAGACAAGTGAGCATAAACTCACGTTTGACATATCCAGCGTGCCTCTCCATTCAGTTTCAATGGTGGTACAAACGGCCTGTTTCAGGGAGTTGTTTTCACATCAGTTTTTCACTGACGTCACTGGGGGAGGTCAGTGATTGGACAACTTCTCTTCTGGCGACAACGTATGGGTGCGGTCCTGACAACTGCTACCAGCAGTTAACCAATCAGAGGCGTCCCGGAAGAGCCTGATTCCGCTTGCTTTTAAAGGGGGGTCTATTAGGGCTGAAGGAGACGATCGAGATATAATGACATACGGTGTTTGAGAAAAAGAGCTTGATGAATTTCTGTCATTGTGGACTTGCATATATAGACAAAGACATCCAAAATGTGTCAAATAGGGCCACTTTAAGTATGTCGCAAAAATTTTTATATTTGTTCAATGCCACCAAAATTCAATTGTCCTTATGCGGCACAATGAGCAGAAGAAAAAATGTTACCAGGATTGTATAAATACTCCCACAAATAAGGAAGTCGTGGCAAAGAACAAGTGTCTGAAATTGGGACTCGAATCTCCAGGGTTTTGCCGTTCGTTTCACACACGTACTATGATCCGTTCAAGAATTGCCGGTAACTTTCTTACTCCTAAAGAAAATCGAATGAAATTTTAGGGAAGCTACATTTTCGCATTATGAAACCAACTATGAATACTTCAGCACAAACAGGACCCATTTTCCCTGAATTATTAAATCATTTAGACAAAAAAAGTACATCTCAAACAATGAGGCTCAATAAATAAGTCAAATATGTAATTTAGACATGTAAAACTTTCCGTCCTTTCATGTTTCTTGACATTTTATCGCTGTTAAAACACGTAGAAAAACGCCAATGACGGAGCCATTTTCGGCGACTTCACTTCTGGCATGTTGAAATCTGAGGCGGCACTCCGCTTTCCGGGTAAGAAAAATCGTCGTTCTTGTCGACCGATTGCAATGAAACTTCATACGAATGCAGATGAGAAGTAATAGAAGTGTCCTATTCATTTTTTGACGGTGGGGCAGATACACACACCTACATTTCCGCACTGACGTTGAGAAATCCCACAATTTAGACACCGATTCGATGCGAGCGCCAAATAGAGCAGGATTGCTTGCTTTGTTTTTTTGTGTTTTTTTTACCTCTCAGTTAAAGCGTTAAAAGATCCTTTCGGGTAACTTTGATACTTGCGGGTCGTGATTTAAAGTTTCCGTTCCTGATTCATGTTTCCCTTCAGTGAAGCTAAGTCGCGCTCGAATCCTCCACCTGCGTCGCGTTTCAGACGCCGAACGCCTCCACGCTTGCCTTCCTTTGACAGTCGTCTGGATTTGGGACATTTATAAACCGTGTGACTCGTTCGTCACTCTCGGCGAACAAGGCGGCTCAACGCAGACAGACAGACGGGTGGGGGAGGGGGGGGGGGACGGGACGACGACGACACACTAACTCCCCTGAGAAAGTTAAATCGTCGAGTGACACGATTTTACTTTATTGTGACACTCGCAGAGTCTGCGGCGAAGGTTACCTGGAATATTTCCCATAATCCTCGTGGCGTTCCGCTGCCAAAAAAACAAGGACACTTAGAGAAGCGAAGCGTTTTCTGCCAAAACTTATGATGAAGCTCCTGAACGGCGCAGCAACTTTTCTGGACTTCAGTCGCGGCGCCGCTCCGATCGGCCCGCGGCGCGTGGAACTCCCACTTCCTGCTCGCGCGCTCAAATCGGACCTAAGTGGGATTATTCCGATAAACGCTGGCTTTTTTTTTTTTTTTTTCATTCCAGGACAGCGAGTTAAAGCGGCGCGCGTCCCGACTTCACACCGACATTGCACGCTTACAGCCGCATTGAGCACGTTACGACTCAAAAGTCTGTAATTACACGCCTGGACGCTCGGATGGGAAAATTGTTTGGCGCGACTCAATTCCCGAGCCCATCGCGGCATTAAGGACCCCCGCGGGGGGGTGACGGGGGTTGCTAAATAGTGAGCGGCGCGCGGGCTCGCTGATGACAACAATACGCAGCGGCTAAACAAATAGCTGTTTGACGTGGAGGTGAAAGCAAAGGGCGGCTGTCACTTTCTGCATGCACGCACACACACTTGCACCCATGCAAGCAAGCAAGCGCGCACACACACGCACACACATACACACACAAACACACTTGCGCCCATGCAAACACACACACACACACACACACACACACACACACACACACACACACACACACACACACACACACACACA
>JASSRZ010000023.1:942804-953088 GCA_032164315.1 Malacoctenus gilli
AGGGGGACAGGATGAGCTGGGATGTGATGTTTCTGGCTGGTGGTGGGTCACAGTGAAGTTATTATGGGATGTTCACACTCACCTGGTTTCTCGGGGCCCTCTGTCACATTTTCCTGAACCTCACTGGGAATAACTAAGATAAAACCAGACCAGCCAGTAAACGGGAGGCTGCTCAGCACACAACGCTTCACAGCTTCACATCAGCATGACATCACCGTCGCCGCCGCCGCCGCAGCAGCAGTTCCAGCCCACTACTTCGGGCATCATTTGTTAGCAGACGAGTCAATGTTGGCTTGAGCGACACTACGGGTTCGAGGCCCCGTGGGGCCGTCCTGGAGGGTGCGTGCGTGTTTATTTCTGGACGTCCGCAGCGTTTCTCTCACCCGTGGCGTTGAGCAGGTCGAGCAGGAAGGACCGCTTGTCGTTCTCCTCCACCCACACCACCTTCTGGGTGATGTTCTCCGAGGTGGAGCCCACTCGGCCCACCGCCAGGAAGATGTAGTCCTCCAGGAAGTCACGAGCCAGGATCTGCACAGAGGGCGGAGACGTGTCAGGCGGCGTTTCGGGAGGACGCTGCCGCCGCCGCCGCGGGGCCTCCGGTCAGAGCGCCGTCGGGTACCTGGATTTCTTTGGGGAAGGTGGCGCTGAACATCATGGTCTGGCGGATTCCTTTTGGCGGCATCGTGTCCTGCTCCACGATGCGTCTGATCTGCGGCTCGAAACCCATGTCCAACATGCGGTCGGCTTCGTCCAGGACCAGGTAGCTGTGGGGACACATCAGGTGAGTTCCCGAGGACCCGGTCCGACGGCGAGCGCGGCACAGCTGTGGAGCAGACACTCACTTGCAGTAGTCCAGGCCGATCTTCCCCCGCTCCATCATGTCGACCAGCCGTCCCGGCGTGGCCACCAGCAGGTGGCAGCCTCTCTCCAGGTCCCGGATCTGCTGGCCAATATCGGCGCCTCCGTACACCACGCAGGGGCGCACGCGAGAGCGGTAAGCAAACTGGGAAGAGGAGAGGAAGAAAGTCAGCGACGTTCCGGCTCCACGTTCGGAGGAAACCGCGTGCCGGAGACCGAGCGCTCACCTTCCGGGCCTCGTCGTAGATCTGCAGGGCGAGCTCTCTGGTGGGGGCCAAGACCAGGGACAGAGGGTACTGCTTACGGCGGCCGTACCTGCCGTTGTCCTGCAGCGGGAAACAAACGTGTGATGAGCAAGGTGGGGGACCCACCGTGCAGCAGAGTGCTGTCCTGGTGCAGTACCTGTCCACTGTTCTTGGCGGCCTGCAGGGCGGCGCCGGGCCCGTCGGTGTAGATCTGACTCAGCACCGGCAGCAGGAAGGCGGCAGTCTTGCCGGAGCCTGAAAGGCAGCGGGACGGAGCGGTCAGTTAATGAAGCACGGGCACACGGGGACGCGGTCGCGCCGTCCGTTCCCAAAGCCGACTGACCGGTCTGGGCGCAGGCCATCAGGTCCCTCTTGGACTTGATGATGGGGATGGCGTACTTCTGCACCGGCGTGGGCCGAGTGTAGCGGCTCAGGGTGATGTTGCCCATGATGATCTCCCCCATGTCCACATCATGGAACTGCACGAGACGAACAGGCATCAGTACACGACGGACACCGGACGGGCCGACCGACGGGAGCGGAGCGCGAACGTACACTTTCGATGTGCGGGGGGGAGTTGCTTCCTGTGGCCTCCACTGGAATATCGTCGTACTTCTCGAAGTTTATGCCGGTGTTGCTCCCGGAAAACAGCTCGCTGAAGGTTGAAGACGAACGAGCCGCAAGTTAGACGTTACTTCAACAAGGCGGAGGGGTTCGGTGTCCCGAGGGGAGGGGCCGTCTTACTGTTCCAGGCGCTCGTTGGGGGCGGTGGGCTTGGACCAGTCGTCCTGGGTGGCGTCCTCCGACCAGCGGCTGTTTCCTCCTCCTCCTCCGGAGTAGCCTCCACGCTCGTATCTGTTCAAGGAATGGACTGACGTTAGGAGGTGGTCCTATTCAGAGAACAGCTATCTGACCTCACGAAACTGCAAATATTCAGCTTAAAAAGGTTTGAAACTGAAAGAATGACGATAAAGTTTTGGATTCAAAGGTATTTGCACAGAGAGAATCTTCTGAAGCTGAAGGCAGCCTGCAGGTGGTCATAATCTTATGGCTGACCCCCTCTGAGAGAAGTCGGTTTCTCACACACACACCTTCCTCTGGAGCCGGCCCCGCGGTCGTTGAAGAAGTTGGACTTGGATCTGTCGGAACGGCCGCCGAAGCTGTTGTAGGCGGCGTCCCTGGGAGCTCCGCCCCAGCCGCCATCGCCGCCGAAGCCTGCCAGCCAATCAGAGACGAGCTTAGACGGGTCGAGCTTCGCAAAGACGTCGGTCAAGGTCGATTCTTACCAACACAAGCACAGTTGGTCCCCCCAACCCCCCCAACTAAAGCCCACCTCAGCCGAAGGAGTCGGGGGGGCTGCGTCCAGCTACACTACGCTGGGCTACGTGTAGCTAACCGTCAGCATCATTTCCCCACCTGCACTTTGCAAGGGCTGAATAAACGCGATGCCGCCACCGCCCCCGTTACCGCGGTAGGCGCTGCGCCCACCTCTATCATTGCGAGGGGGTCCACGCCCTCCGAAGCCCCCGTTTGAGCGGTTGTCGTGGTAACCATTCACAAATCCATTGCTGCGTCCGCCGTCCCATCCGGGTGAGTCTTTGGGGGGGAGACAATGAAGGAGAGTTAGCTGGAAGTGCCTGAACATGGTGACAGTGAACAAGAATCACTTGAAGCTCTCTGCTCATTCACTTGCTGCTGCACTCAATTACAGACAGGTGGGATTCGAGCATCTCCTGCACCCTAGGCTGAGGCCAGAGCGTTGGCTTCTGCACAACCTTCCTTGAAAGATCTCTCCACGGAGCGGGGAAGCTATTTGCGTCGGATGACTCGTTTTCACGGGAGACCTGCCGCCGCCCCGGGGCGGGCTCCGCCCCGTCACCAAGGTGAGGCTGGTGGGGGCGGGGCTCCATTCACCAGGCAGACTGAACGCTCAGGTCCAGGTTTGCTCTGGGGGGGGGGGGGGGCTCGCAGATCTGAGCTGAAGCTTCGGTCTGCTGGGGATTCGCCGCAAAACACCACAAGCTATCTGTGGGCCAGACTGCGGCTCAGGGACGATCGGCAGTGCAGAGCTTCTCCTGTTCTGATGGAAAACATCAGACCCGGGTCAGTCCGGGAGCCTCCGAGACACTGCCTGCAGTGAAAAGGGTCCAACCGTCCAGGACACCACGTGAACAGGACGGCGAGTCTGGCCGTCGTGAACCTCCAACGTCCCAGAGAAAGATGCTCAATGCTCCAGAGCGGCCTGTGCGGCGCCCTGGTGGCCTGCCCTCCCAGCGTAACACGGCAACACGAGACCACGTCAATCCAAAAGGCTCAAGACTGAAAGTCCGAACACGGCGCCGCCACGAGAGCAAAGTTGCAACGGTCAAAGCAACGTCCGCTGCGGCCCGACCGACGTCGGCTCTCTGGTAGAGCGGTCGCTGCCGTCGGCCTCCAGCTCCTTGGCGGACGGTTCCGTTGCTGATCACGCTGCAGCAGTGAGGACCACTTTGTCCACTCTGCAACATGATCCAGTGAAGGAGCAGCGACTGTTCAGGCTTCTGTTCAAGAACTCTCATGAAAAATGTAACGGACCCTCCGAGACCACGGAACGGTTTAAGCGCTGGCCCGTTTACAGATGAACCGAAGCTGGATGGAGCGGCCGATCGGAGGGACGGACCGTTGGACCCCTCGGAGTGGGGGGGATGTTAAGCTCTTTCCAGCATATTTGAGGCAAGATTCTTGAGACTTTGGGTGCGCGGAAAGAAAAAGTCGCACTCGGTGTTGCAAACGTGCTGGAATAAATCTGACTTTCAGAAGCGGAGAGCCGGCATGTTTAACTGCTTCCTGGCCAACAGCGACCAGGAACGTCGGAGGAGAAGGGTCGAGGGTTCCTTCACCGACCGGACAACTCGCGGTTCTTCCAACAGAAGCCTGTGTGCCGTCGGGTTCAGAGACGCCACGTTTGGGGGTCTGAGGCACAAGCGACCGGTTCGTCAAGGAACCGAAACCAGAGGAGCGACGCCCTCGGGCGAGAGCAGGATCAAAGAGGCGCGACCGGTGGAACGATGCTCGTCAAGGCGACGCTGGCGTCGTCTCTCCATTAGTAAGCCACAGCCACACTACTGATGCAGTGCAGTGTGGAAGGCACCATCCTCATGCATCAGAAGCAACTCTAAGTGCAAGCTTCAAACGGTGTTAGGCCCACATTTCTGCTGCTCGTGTTCACAAGACAAAGCGGGAGGGAGGGGGGGGAGGAAGGGGGGAGGACACACTGACTGCTACCCCCCCCCCCGGGACTGGGCTGTGAGACTCAGCCAACGGGTGTCTTGGCGTGGCATGCAGGTAGAGGTCAAGAGGTACCACATCTGCTCCGCCAGCCCCCACTGTAGGCCTGGTAAAAGGCCAGCTCTTGAGAGGCCAGTCTTGGGTAACCTGAGCAAAGGTAGGGAAGCAGGCTATAAAAAGATCCACCCACAAGGCCCGGCTCATGCACTGCGAACGTCGGCCTCGGCTTTACACTAATAGTTACCAAGGGTACAGTCATCCCAGCCTGAGGTACAGTTAGTGCTGAAGCCCTGCTGACAGTCAACCTGCCACGGCGGCTGAAACGGCTTCGGAGGAACTTGTGGGACACAGCAAGTGAAATATGGGCGCGGTCACAAGATGGACAATTAATCGGACGGACATTGAGAAGCATGAAACCAACAGGCCTGATGCTCGCGTGGACTCTCCCTCTCTGTGACTGACTGACTGACCGACCGGCCGACCGCAAGCATTCCGGCAGAAACAAGCACATCAATTAATCATGGGGTCGTCGTTTGGCTGTGATGTGGGGTGCATGGACCTGTCCTCGCCCTGTCGCCTTCACACTGGCTCTGCTGCTGTGTAAAAATGGCGGTTTCATGCATCTGGAAATGCAAGTTGCCCTCAGCGAAAGCAGACAGAAGGGACTTACAGAAATTTACTGGTGCCACTGAATAACCGCACTGTCTACCAGCGGAATAAGCATTTCCTGCTGTGGAATAAGAAAACAGCAAAAAAACGAGAAAAACGTCAAGTGTGCAAAGACACAAAACCATTATTTCAAAGTACTTGAAATATAAAATGATCTGATAGTGTGTCTGGCACAAAACGTGCCTCCATTGACGGCCTTTAAGAGGCCGAAAAGAGGAAGAAAAAAGCATTTAACCACCAGGAGACGTCTGAATGGCAACAACACAGTCAAGCCAAATATGTAATATTCAGATGGAGAACCACCACCACCACCTCCTCCCCCCCACCCACCGCTTTATCAGCACACAGTAGCCCCTTTGTTCACATGTGCACCACCCGGACAGCCAGTGTCAGAGTAAATGGAGGTAAACGGCAGGATCCTGCTCGCAGCGCTGCAGCCGCTTTACCGGCGCTGGCTTTCGTTGCACTCGGTCATAAGACGCTTTGATGAGACAATAAAAACCCATTTGGCAAGTTTTTCCTCTTTATTGTGCGCGCATGCAGACGACCTGTGCGCTCGGATCTGCAGCCATTTTGTTTTGACTGGTGCAGCCATGTGATGCAACTTATCTGGCTATGACTCCGCCTCCTATTCTCCTCCAACCGTGCCTGCCTCTCACCACACTCTGCCACGAACCAAACCTGTCCGCTGGGCCGCCCGCCGCACTCACCGTTCTTGGAAGCTTCTTTGTTCCTCAGGTGAGGTGGAATGTAACGCCCTGCGCGGGGGGAGACAAACGGTTACGACCGAAAGCGCTCCCAACACGCTACAGAACCCAACTGGTACGACTGAATGAGTACACAGAGGACGGACAAAATCTCAATTAACATGGGGTAATACTCACTTCCTCCGCCCTGCCCGTCAGCAGAGTTTAAGTCTAGGGCAGCAAGCTGAAAGCAGAAAAGAGGATTTTAAGTGGCGGTACAACCCTTTAAAAAGAAATGTGTAGAAAAAGACAACAATGAATCACTCCACAGGTTTGACTATGTCAACATTGTTTTTATTGGAGGAATAACGAGTCAAACTGTGTCCCTTGGGTTCATTTTATTTGTTTTTAGGCTGTTAAGTCCCGTTTTAAACGTTTTTGAGGTATGGCTGCATTTAAATTAACTTTAAACGATCCTTCGACTTTGTTATTTATCAAGGCTGAGGATGTTTTTCAGCTCCACCAGTGGCTGCAGTGTTCAGCATTAATGTTTATGAAGGGAGCAACGCTCTAAGAATTAGCCATCGGAAAAGGAGCACTTCGTTCCCAATTTATGGGCAACGATATCAAAATTGCGAAAAGCTAGAAAATGATCAGAATTATTTTTAATTCATTACGCTTGTGGGCTTCGATCGATCCCTTAATCGCCTTTTCTCAAGTGATAAAAACATTTAAAACACGTTGAAATGAGTACCATTTAAAACCCGAGTGCGCAGTGAGAACATGGAGGTATTCCGGTAAATTAGCAGAGTATTTAACAGTTCAATGCGGTTTCGGAGAGAACATCCTTACTTAAGACACATAAACGGTTTCAGGTCCACGACAACAACAAACCAGAACTCGGCCCGTGAACATGTTCAACGCAGTTTTTTTCCCCAATCGACGACTGCCGGTGCGGCGATTTAACGCGGAACTGTTATTTCGTCCATAAAACGAGAGCCGACACGAACAAAGTCGGCTTTTCCAACACGCCTCGGAGCTGAACGAGCTGGTACAAAGTGGCCGGTTGTGTTATTCGAGCGCGGCAAAACGGAGAAACCTAAAACGGCCGCTAAAAATCGCTGCCAACATTTTTTCCTGCGCCACGTTTCAGGTCGAGGAGGCCGCGGCGTTAGCACGGCTAGCTCGCTAAGATGCCGGCCGGACGGTTAAAGGCTAGCTCGTAATTTTCCATCAACTTCGGACAGACGGTGCCGGTGGGCGGATGTTCGTTTATCTTCAGCAAAACAGTTAATTTGGTTCCAGAAGACGAGTTAAAAGTCGAAACGGGCGCTTGTTGGAGCGGTTTTCCGAGCGAAATCTCCGCCATCACGGTGCGCCGCTACGCCGTCACCTCCATTTTAGCAGCGGCGGCGCTAGCCTAGCTCCGAGCTAGCCGCTAGGCTAACCGCTTTTCTCCGTCGAAACTCCGTGAACCCAAGAGGCAAAAAACGGCGAATTTCCGACACGAAACACAAGAAGAGACATTGGAAAAGTGCTTACCTGCTGATCTAGACCGTGTGAATTATCAACGACCACATGACTCATAACTAAAGAGAGTAGTGGGGGATTATTTCTGGAGAGAAAGGATTTTCTTTGTTAGCGCGATGTGATGCGATAACTTCCCCGTTTCGCGACAAAGTTCGAGCCGGAGTCGACGGTTGGCTTCGGAAGGTTGCTTCAAATAAATAAAAAAAAGAAAGACGGAGTTCGGTTATAAATACAAGTTGCGATCAAGTTTCTAAATGAAATGATCGACGCGGAGCTGGTGAACAGAAAGCCTCTCCGACCGGCCTGACCGTGGTGGAATGAGACATCCAGCACTCACGCACCGCGAGATATCGCCTCGGTCCGCTCGGCGGGCGGTGCGGGGCCCTCAAGTCTCGCGAGACTTGACAGAGGGGGAAAAACTGTTATTACGCAAGTCATTCACGCACTTCTGTCTTCCTCTGTTTATTCTATTATCTCAATACGAGGTTCTTCTCTCTTTTTTAAATGCTTTTCTGTCAGTCTAGCTGATGATTAATATTCTCTTTTTCAATTTTTAATCATCTTTTTACTTTCATCTTTTATTCATTTAAAGAACATTTTATTAGATAGTTTCTTCTCAACATGATTTTCTTCAATTATCACAGACTCAATTCTACTTTAAGCAACATTTTATCTTGCTTCAGTGTTTCACTGTTTGATTTTCAATCATGTGGCGATAATTTTTTAGTAAGTCTATATTTTCTTTTCTATATTATTTAAGTAGTCCACAGTCAGGACCTGCTCACATTTCGACCCTTAAATCTGTGCCGTCCTTCATCAGCTCACCGTTGTAAAGTGGGTGTGGTTCACAGTGGCTTAATTATAGATGTGTGGCCTCATTCTGCACTAGTTTGCCATCAGTTGGACTTCAATTATTTACTCGGAAACATCATGGGAGACGTTTAGCATGATGAAAACGGAGCGTTACCCCAGAATAAGGGTTTTCATGGAAGAAGTTGCTTCTGGTCAGAGCAGAGCTGCTCCTGAGTGAAGACCCTGGCGTGGTGCGGACCTTCTGTCTGAAGGACACGGACTTTTCTCGCCATTTGCCCGCCACTTAAGCGGAACATGTGTTGCTGGGATCAGACACGGCAGCAGCTAATGGGTTTGTGGGGCAAAGGTCGCCCGGAGGAAGAGATTTCAGACACAGTGGTAGATGAACGAAGCTGCCGCAGAGGAAACGACGAGGCCGGAAGAAGAGTTGTGTGATTCCAAGGCCAACACCTGAAAATCCACAGAAAAGTGCCAACCAATCAAACCACACCAGTGTGACTCCGTGGTGCTTCAGCAGGTCGCCTCCCAACTGAAAGACCAGTGGGTCGATTCTTGGGTGACGAGTTGAGCAGAACAATGAAACTTCATCCTTCAGCGGTGCGTTTGAACGCCTGGCATGGCAGCCTAACTACCAGATCAGAGCGTGATGGAGTTCAAGGTGAGAGAAAAGCGCATGAAGATGAGGAGGACAGCGCTGAAGGAGGACGTCCCAACATGTCCTCTCACTGCAGACCATCTCCTTCCTCCTCTGAGCTCCAGGTGTCACTTTCGTGACTCATCATGTGTTCAGAGCGTCTGCTGACTCAAAAATGTTGTTTAACCTGATATCGCGCTGATGCAGCAGACGAGAGGCGTGGACCAATAAAGGTTTCATAAGGCTCAGCGGCCGCTGCTGTCTGGCTGGAGGCGATGAGCTCTCACCTCCCCACTTCCAAGTGCTTCCAACCAAAAATGGTCCAACTGTCAGTCCGTGAGGCTTCACCGAGCAACTGCAACTTGCTGCCCGTCTGCTTTTCCTTGTTACAGCACACCAGCAGGGGGCGCTGCTAAAAAAAAAGGTCTGAAAGCGTCATGCCAGTGCTTAACCAGCAGGGGGCGCCACACAGACAGGAGCAGTGTTTGTGATATTTGATACACAAAAATCTCCTGAGTAAACCGACTCCTGAAAAACAGCCCTGACATGTGTGTTTATCCACGTGAGTGTGTGTGCCTGCTCTCTGGTGGATGAGTAGCGCCACCTAGTGGCCATGGGCAGAACAGAAAAACCAGTATGAAGGTTTATTGAAGCAAAACAAAAGGAAACTTTATTGACAAACAATAAAAACTGCAGATTATAAAATCAGAGACAAAAAGATTCTCTCTCACTCTCACACACGCACACACACACACGCACGCACGCACAGACTGTGTAGTGACCACTTTGTGTCGACAATCGACTGCCATTTGCAGGTGCGGCGCGACGTCACCAGCCGAACATGTACTCCATCACCTTGGAAACGAAGCTGTCGTCCTTTCTCGGCGTTTGTCTGTCCGCCACCACCTGACGACGCAAACGGATGCGTTGAGAACACAGAGCGGTTGAATCGGTCGTTCCCGCTGGATATGGAAGGTCGGAGGTCACCTGGTAGTCACTGGCAGAGCTCCTGTAGGAGGCGCTGAGAGGCCGGATGGCGGAGCGAAGCGTGGAGGGGGAGGAGAAGGAGGTGGAGAAGGAGGTGGAGGCGGCGTCGCTGCAGTCCATCACACTCTGAGAGGCAAACACATGGACTGGGTCACCTTAAGGTCACATGCTGTGGGCCAGCCAATCAGAGGCAGGAAGTGGGAACTGACCTTGTCTATGCAGGGTTTGACTGCCACCATGATGGAGTCCCCGAACACTTTGCCGTCTTTGGACAGAGCTTTCCTGGCCTGCAGTCTGGACTGGTACTGGAGGTGCATCCAGTTGCCAGGCGACGCCATCTGACAACAACATGGCGTCAACACAACAGCACCAGGTGCTCCAGCTTCTGCACCACCCAACACTCCGATGAAACGTTGCTGTTCTGTGACGTGATGAAACGCGAGCGTCTCACCTTGTGTTTCAGGATGTTTCCATATTGAGCGAACTGAAGCAGGATGAAGGAGGCTGAGGCAGGCGGGAAGCTAACACACACACACACACACACACACACACACACACACACACACACACACACACACACACACACACACACACA
>JASSRZ010000023.1:956022-961022 GCA_032164315.1 Malacoctenus gilli
ATCGTCGCAGGTCAGCAGTGCGACGCCGCGCCGTTATCGAAACAGCGTTATCGTCGGTCGCCTGAGTAATATTTACCGTCTGCAGCGGCGGATAAGGAGAGAAAGGAGCCGGCAGGGAGCCTCGGCGGCCCAGCGGCGCCCACGCCACGTGACGGTCCGCGTCCCTGTCTGCGTCCCCGCCGACACCAGGTCAGGTCGCAGACCCGTCCCGTGGGTCTCTGGACGCCGTCGCCTCGGCAGCAGGTCGGCGACCGCCCCGTAAAGCGACTGGTGTTTCTTTCTCGCGTCTGCTTCTTGTTTTGTGTCCTCGGTGGACAAAACCAACCTCGGAAGGTCAGAGGTCACCAACGGTGGCTGCCCAGGTCCACGCTGACCACGTCCCTGGACGCTGACCGTCTCTGGCTGTCCCTCACGTAGTGTCTGGCTCTACAAATGTTCAAGTTAAGCAAGTCTATTTCGATATTTTCTGCAGGAGGAGCAGCTCTGAGCTGCTCTGGGCTCCGACCAACCTTTGCGTTCAGCTGCTCCAAAGCGACATCCCGTCACAAACAGTCAAAGAGACAGCAGCTCGGTCTCCTTGGCAACCGCGTAACTGATGGGGACTCCGGCGTTACTCTGTGGCGCAGCGTTACTCCGCTACGGGCTGCACGCGCCAACTTATCTCCTCGTTTCGAGTTCGTCTGACTCGTGACCGCGCTGACGTGAAATGCGACTCATCATAAAGTGAAAGCCCCTAAGATCCGACAGCGGAGTTTAAAGGTGAGCAATGAAGTCAGGAGCGAGGAGTTTCAAAGTCAGAGCGAAGTTCGCGGCGCGCGGAGTTCGCGGAGACGCGTTGCGCGCGGCTCGCTGCGCGCGGCGCGCGTCCGTCCGTCCGTCCGTGATCGGGACTCACCCAGCAGCCCCTCGAACTGCTCGATGGCGAGCACGGCGTTGTCCTGCGTGCTGTGGTGGAGGTGGTTGGGCATCTTGGTCATGTTCCAGGGCATGGAGCGGCACAGCGGGATCCGCACCGGCTCGCAGGACGCCGCGCGCACCGCGGCCGGCCACAGCGCGCACGACGCGGCCAGCAGGGCCACGGAGAGTCCCGGGGACAGCATGACGGACGGAGACGCTCGGCGGGGCAGCGGCGGGAGGACGCGCTCCTTCACGGCCACTCGGAGCCAGACTGGGACGCGGAGGTCGCGCAGCTCCAGTCGGTCCGAGAGGGAGGAGCTCCTCCTCCTCCTCCTCCCCCCCGACCCCCCCTCCTCCCTCCTCCCTCCCCCACACTGATTCCTTTTAGATGAAAAGTCAACACCGGCAAATCTGCTCCGATCTCACGTCATCAGAATCCCTCAACATGCCCAATTCGTGGCATTTCCAAACAGTTGGGACGCGAGCGGCGGCGGCTGGAGGAGGTCAGAGGTCACGGAGTGAGAGCTCAGGCTGAGGGGGGGGGGGGGCTGTCCCAGTCTCACCCACGGGGGTCCGACACGGTCCGTCCGTCGGCCCCCCAGGTGACAAACGGGCTGCTGTTGCTCAGCGAGGACCTGCAGCTCCTCGTGTCACCACCAGGTGTCGTCCCGCTCGCCTCGTGTGTCACCAAACCGCTCACGGCGGAGGTTTGCGCTCTCCAAAGTGCTCGCAGTCCAGCTGACTGAGCATGCTGCGGTGGCCGGTGCAGCTCGCCGTGCGTCCCCAGCGCCCCGCAGCATCGCCGTCTCCGATTGGCCGGATTCGGGGGGGGTCACGGTGACCAGTTAACCTTTGACCTCTGCATGTGTATCACATCAGCAACCCTCCATCAGCCCATTCAAGCTGAATATGATGCAGCACACTGCACCAGTGTGTGTGTGTGTGTGTGTGTGTGTGTGTGTGTGTGTGTGTGTGTTGATAGCAGTAATGGTTGTCAGATGTTGGAGGAGCTTCCCATGTTGGGGTTGAATTACAGCCAACACACACACACACACACACACACACACACACACACACACACACACACACACTCTCCCAGGTCTCTGTGGGTTTTCTGACTCATGGATCAACATGCAGCAGCGCTGAGTCAGCAGTTTCCCCTCCATCCTTCCTTCTCTCTCCTTTGTTCTCATGATTTCTCCTCTCAGTGTGTTTGTGTTGTTCTGACGTAAAACGCCTCTTACCATTGGCAGGAACATCTTTTCAGCACACGCACACACACACACACACACACACTGTCTTTGTTTTTTCACTTTTTTTCTCGTTTAGTTTTATTGTCTCAAATTTGCCTCAATTCTTTTGTATTTCATCATGTCCCTTTGGTTCCTCTACTTAGAGTTTGTGTGTGTGTGTGTGTGTGTGTGTGTGCGTGCGTGCGTGCAACAGCAGCAGGATAAAGTGAGCACTTCAACCCAGTAATCAAACAGTTTTTCTCTTTCAGAATGTCGAAATATTGTTGGAAACTACCTGAATCTGTTCCAACATAAACAAGCCTGCAGCTGCACATACACACACACACACACACACACACACACGCACGCACACACACACACACACACACACGGAGAGGATGTGTTTATACTTCTGACCCTGAGAAAACAGATTTTGTCGGGAGCACAAATGTGACCCGAAGTTGGAACTAAAGTTCTTCACTGATCTGAGTGCGCGTGTGAAAGCGGCTCTGACGGGTGTTTGGTTCCTCCGTGACTGATGGGCTTCTTCTCCACGTGACCACCTCCACCTGGAGCCGCTCCAGGCTCCGCCCCTCTGCTTCCTGCGCCTCCTTTCTCAGAGGAGCTTGAAGGTGACCGTCCTGCGATCGGCCGGTCGCGTCTCTGTCGACCACCGGTCTGAGTGAGTCACGTGACGGCGTCGGCGGCCCTGCGGGTCAGCGTGAGGGCGCCGTGTTCACAGGAACTCTTCTCGGTTCCTCGCTGACCTTCGTTTGGGGCGGCGGCAGCGGCGGCGGCGGGCTCCTGCGGCGCTTCTTCCTCTGGCGGTGCCGCCGGTCTCTGCGATGGAGCGTGTAACAGCTCCCATCTGTTAATGAGGCGCGGCGCTCCAAGCCAAACACGCACAGGCCAACCTCCCAGGGAGACCTTGGGCCGTGACATCATCACCGCGTGGGCGGGACTCGGCGGCGGCGGCGAGGCCCGGTCCAACTGCGCGCTCCGCTTCACATCATGAAACAATAGCAGGCGCGCGCAGTAAGTGGTTCCAGTGGTTTATGGAGCGCTGCTGCGTCAATGCTGACCTCCAGCTGCCCACGGAGGGGCGGGGCCAGCGCCCAGAAATGCCCGGCTAATAATACCGGCTGGAAAGTACCGGCGGTCATCGGGGTAATTACAGGGAGCGCTGCGAGGAGCGTTTTCGTGGAGACTTCTCCCACTGCCGACCCTCAGAGCCGCTGCGACTTCGACAGAATTCCGGAAAAATGTGGGAAAAACTTTGATTTCGAGCTTCAGTGTTTATTTATCGTCACGTCATCGTGTACATTGATGCTTTTTGGTTGCACTTCCGTTTGATTTGCACTCCAGTTGCGCTTTGGAGAGGGCAGCAGTGGAGGCAGGTGAGCGTTTGGGCCACAACGTGGAAACAGCGCCCTCTGCTGGTGGTGAACAGACATACAACCGCCTCCAACAGGTAACGATCAGTCTTTTCATCTCTTGAAACTGATTAAACCAGATATACGAGATGAAACAAATTAAAGTCAAACTTTAGATTATTCAGCCTGCATCTTTTTGTTATCGTTGTGTTGTTATGCATCCGTTATTGTGTTGTTTCTTTTATCTCTGTGCAGAATCGTCTCCCTTCAGGTCTCCGTGTTGGCGTCCCTGCCTCACTCTGCGTCCACATTTCTGCTTTGTGACACAAAGTTTCTGCGACGTTCATAAAACGTTCAATGAAAAACAGCAGCCAACGTAAAACAGACGCGTCTCTGCGAATCCTCACGCAGAAACCGCTTTTATTGTGAAATACGACCCATAAAACGACGCGCAAATGTCAGTAACTCGTCCGGTCCTCGGTGTCCCACAGCTTTACTTCATAGAGTAAATACAAACGATGGAGACGGAAACAAGAACAACTTAAAAACAAGGCAGGAGTGTTCAGTGTTGGAGCCCGACGGTGACGGCGGGTCACCTGCTCGCCCGTCCGGCCAGGCTGGACCAATCACAGCGGCCTCTGCCCCTCCCTGGCCAATCACATTGCGGGGTTTCGTCCAGCAGCGGCCCTTCGCTATCAGAGCTCGTCCTGCGTCAACAACAACAACAACGAGTCACACTTTGATAAGCAGCCGGCCGACTTTCAGGTAAACACGTTTATTTACCTTTGCCTTCTTGTGTAACCGTGGCGACAGCTTCTCTAGTCGCTGTCTGATGATGTCAGAAATCACGTTGGCGTCCCGACTGTTGATGTGCTCCCCACTGTGATCGTACTGCACGCGCACACACACACACACACACACACACACACACACACACACACACACAACGTAGTGTTAAAACAATTTCTCTGACAGTTTCACAGCAGCTTCTGTCTCACGTTTTACCACTTTTGTCCACCAGGTGGCAGCAGTGAGGGAGCAGCACTCGAAGTTCCCGAACTAACTGGTGGTCAAACCTTCTTCCTTGCAGTACTACAAGTTTGGAGAACAGGTCAGCGAATCTTTGCTCCATCAGGGTTAAATTGGGGGGGGGCGGGACCTTTAAGGAGGAACCAGTGACTCGTTGGAACCATGACGTACTGCACCTTTAAAGGTTCAGCCACGAAAACACCTTCTGGACCGTTTTACATGCAAACTGCCAACAGCTGGAGGAACGCTGCAACGTCTCACCAACACATAGTAAACCGTGTGTGTGTGTGTGTGTGTGTGTGTGTGTGTGTGTGTGTGTGTGTGTGTGTGTGTGTGTGTGTGTCTCACCCTCTTCTTGCCCAGGTAGGGGTAGAAGCGGACGGTTGGGTAGGCGGTGATGCCTGCTGATTGGCAGGCCTGGTAGTGGGCCTGACAGTCCACCTTCGCCGCTCGGACCGCCCCCTTCAGC
>JASSRZ010000023.1:963522-969346 GCA_032164315.1 Malacoctenus gilli
GCTGATCCAGAGAGCTTCCAGGAGGGAACAGCGCCGTCGCCCCGGTGCTCACCTGAACCACACAGAGGCCCCACTGAAACACCTGCAGCTCAGCAGCTCCACCTGGAGGCTGCCGACGGGTTCTGCATCCAGCTGCAGCAGGGCTCACCTTGAAGCTGTCGCAGACGTGCTGCTCCGCCATGCAGTCGATCCAGCCCACGTTCACCAGACCCTCCTGCTCACTCACACACACACACACACACACACACACACACACACGGATCTTTATGTCCGTGCCTCAGCTCCATCCTGCTGCTAACGTGTCATATCAGTGTTCAGTGCTCACCAACATGCCCGCCAGCTTCTGTCTTGTTCTGGGCTCCAGGCAGTCTGATTGGGGGGGGGGCAAACAAGAGTCTTTGTAACTACTCACTGTTTACTTCTTTGAACTACTAAAGGAACTACACACTCCAACACACGATGTAACTGGCAACTATGTCAACAACACACATGATCCTGTTTTTCTTTGTGTGTGTGTGTGTGTGTGTGTGTGTGTGTGTGTGTGTGTGTGTTACCTCCAGTGTCCGAGCAGAAGGTGATGAGCCAGCCGAGCCCCGACGAGAACGCGCCGTCGATCTCGTTGAAGACGTTGCCTAAAAATCAACACAAATCGTCACGAAAAACGACCACAACACGGAGGCCTGATGATCACACACACACACACACACACACACACACAGCGTTGGCGCGTGAGGGCGGAGCCTCACCCTGCCACAGCTGGGTCACCGTGGTGGTGATGAACCTCATGGAGAAGCGGATCAGCTCGTCCTTCGAGCGCTCGCCGTGGAACTTCTCCGGCGTCTGCGCGGGAAGGAGAGAAAAGTCGGTGAGAACCAATCACGGACGCAGGTTTCGGTCCAATCAGATCGCACTGGCCCAGCCGAGGGCAGGGCATGGGGGGCACACCTGCTGGGCTCGGTAGATGTACAGGCTGGGGTAGCTGCTGATGCCTTTCCTCCTGCACAGGTGGTTGTTGTCTCCACAGTTGACCGCTCCGATCCGGATCACGCCGTCCATCTCCTTGGCGAACTCCCTCCACTGGGTGGCGCACAGACATCGCGTCAGTCGGCGAGCGCGGCGAAGAAGAGACGGACTCCAATGGAGGTAAACTTTGGAGCCCCTTGAAGCCCCTTAAAGTCACTGAGTCCATCACAGCACCACCATGTGGTACAAGTCAGCATTACAGGCTCTGCTCGTCCCGTCATTGTTTTGAAACGAGTCGGACGAGTCTCACGTTTAAAGTACAAATTAAAAGTCAAAGAATAGTGAAACAAGGAGTGATCTGGGTGTGTGTGTGTGTGTGTGTGTGTCACCGTTGGAGCCAACTGGTGGCAGTGTGAACATCGAGGGAAGTAGAAGTTGATGAACCAGATCTCTCCAGAGTTCACTGCAGCATCTGAAAGAACGAATCGGAGCTTTGAACGCCTCAACAGACGCCAAAGTGTTTCAAACACAAACGGCCCTCAGAGTGTCGGAATGAAGCCGCCGGTCTCACCGAAGTCTCCGCTGTCCAGCGTGATGATCTCCAGGTCGTCGTCATAAATGCCTGAAGAAAGATGCGACAACACCCGTCAGAGAAGCAGATTTTTTCCAGAAGCTCGGCAGCCTGTCGACCGGCCGGAAAGTGCGGCCGTTCACCGAAGTCGTAGCGGTAGTAGTTCCAGCTCTCGTAGCGTCCGCCCTGCTGCTGCTCGTCCAGGCCTTTCTCGCCGTACTTGTCGTACTTCTTCCTCAGGTCTTCGTCCTTCAGGACTTCGTAGGCGCGGTTGACCTGCAGGAACTTCTCGTGGGCCGACGCGTCGCCCTGCAACACAGCGTCCGCTCAGGTGAGCGCGTCGGACCGCGTCGCGGAGGTGTGCGCGGTGCCGAGTGGGCGGGGGTCTGGCGGTGACTCACGGGGTTCTTGTCGGGGTGCATGGTGAGCGCCAGCTGCTTGAAGGCGCGGCGGATCTCTCGGGTGGTGGCCTCCCGGCTGACCCCCAGCAGCTCGTAGTAATCCCTGCCCGCCGCCGCCGCCGCCAACGCCAGCAGGAGCAGCAGCGGCAGGAGGACGGCGGCGGCGGCGGCGGTGGCCGGACCAGGCCGCTGACGTCTGAGGGTTCCCCTGCACCCCATCGCCATGGAAACCAGTCACAAGAGCAGGCTGACCTGGAGTGCCTGCAACAGACACAACACACACGAGTCGCCACGCTGACGGTATCAGTTTGTTTCCAGAGGACGTCCTCGGTGCGAGAACGTGACCTTCGGCGTCTGAGGACTGAAACCTGCTCGTCTCGCCGCCCGAAGACCAACCTCTCTTTGGTTTCAGCGGTAAGTTCTCAGATTTACAAGAACCTTTAAAGGTGCCACTCGCAAGGTTTGGTGTAATTCCAGGTCTGAGCATTAGATGGCAGCACTGAGTCAGTGTGCGATCAGTCCACGTCGAAGAGTTTTGTTGGCACGGACACGACTCGTGTGACAAAGATGAGTCTGAAAGCCGGTAATCCACGAAGCAGGACGCTACGACCAAATGCTCCACCGAGGCTCACTGCACCACCTGGTGGTCTGAAGAGGAAGTACAACAACTTAAAGCTTCCTTTCTTTTAACTTCCTAGTAATAACATTTCCAGAAAGTAACGTTACGTCTGGCAGTAACGAGAGATGTAACGCTACGTCTGGGATGGTGACGTAACGTTACAGTAACCTCCCTGCACTACGTCATCACGCCCAGCAGCAGCTGGTGTTGGGTGGCTGAGGTGGCAGCAGAGGATTGGTTGGCAGCCAGGACACTGTAAACACAACATTTCCATCCAAAAACAGCCGGGATCACAGCGCAGGAAGCAGCAACTTTCCTCCATGTTTCACACTAAGTCCCATCATCTCTCATGAAACCCCAAAGAACCAAGGTTGAACCTCCAACACCTCGCCTCCAGCCCCAGTCAGTGGGGCTGAACTCCCCCGTAGTTACACCCCACACCTCGTACAACACCGGTACGACCGGGGCAGCCCGGCTGGTCCTCGGCACCGAGTGTTCTCTGTCCCTCTGCGCTCCAGAACTCAACAGAACCGGGAGCAGAAGAAGCTAAGCGAGGCTACAACTCAACTGTCCCCCTCCCACATCGCAGCTAATTAGCCGTTAGCTCCTCGCCGCAGGCCGCCGAACAGGCCGCGGACCCCCGGGGGACCCCGTCGACTGCACCGCGCCACAAACCTCGGTACCTTGGACGAGTCCAACTCGGGAGCGTGAGAACGTGGAGAGATCCGCTTCAGCGTCCGGCTCAGACCGGCATCAAGTGGCAGGAAGTCAACACCAGCCACTTCCGGTGGACAACTTTCATAATAAACGTCACGCGGAGCGGTCGAATTTTAAACCAAAAGTAAAGACTGTGCACGACTTTAATAAAGCAGTCCTTGAACCAAACTCAGGAGGCGTCGATCTTCTTCTGTTTGCCCCCAAAACTGCAGATTATCCGCCAAGAAAGAGGCGCTTGGCGGCTTTTATTTTCTTCTTCTGTCGTGTTTGTTTGCGTTAACTTGACCGACGGGTCGCAGCGCCATGACGTCACGCTGAAGTTTGCCGAATGTATTTATATGACGGATTAATACGAAGTGCCTGAGTGTTAAATTCACCTGCACACTTCATTTGATCCGGTCTCTGAGACCAAAGTGAGACAACATATTTTTTTATTTCTTACACAAACCGAAAGAAACAGGCCGTAAAATTGGCTGGTTTTAATTATACGCACACACACACACACAGGGAGAACATGCAAACTGCTGGGCGGCCCCCTAGGACCCCCCCCCCCCCTCCCGTGGCTCCTCCCACTGAGCCTCATTAATCGATGTTTATCAACGTAAAAACAGGCCGACAAGATGACTAACATAGACATATATACGTAAAAATGTTTATTTGTCTCATAAATAACTCCATTATTTTAACAAACATCATGCGCTCCCTCTCTCCGCCAACCTTCTTTAATGACGCACTTTAAATGCGCCGGAAGTGAACGCCAGCCTTCTCCTCTTGCCCCCCCGCCGCCGCCTGTCCACGCAGCGGCCCGGAGCTCCACCGAAGCCCGTCGGACCCGCAGCTGTCCGCCTCCCGCTGCCCGCTGGGACCGAGCGGCCCCGCGGCGACCGTCTCCGTCCGTGTCCGTCAGCGTGTCCCCGGAAACAGCCTGCGGCTCGCGGCTCACAGCGGCTAGCCTCGCTAGCATCTCCTCCGCTGTCTGCAGCGTCACTTCCGACGTTTGAAAATCGCGGCCACACAGTAACGAGGACGGGATGGAGTTGCAAGGTAACGCGAGTGCACTCGGGTTCGTCTTTGTTGGCTCTGCTACAGAATGATGCGAATCATGGTCTTTACTCTGCTGCTCTGACAAAGTGTTAGCATGTTGCTATTAGCCGCTCGAAGCGCTGTTTATGCTTCACTTCCTCCTCCTGAAACCGCATCGTCCAAACTTTGCCCGCACCGATCAGAGTTTCCACCGGCTGCTTTTTGAACTCACACCGTATTCACACCTGCGGGTGACCTTTTAAAAGGCGCCACTAACCGGAAGTTCATCCAAACAAGTGAAGCTTTTCAGTGGCTTCTTGGGATCTCGTCCCCCGTCACTGCTTCAGCGCTTTGGTCCTCAGCGACCATCCTCGGTCTGTCCACCACACAGTGAAGCCAAACTCTCCTCCAACAGCAGCTTCACCACCCTGTGTGAAAGCCTTTATGTCAACAACAGAGGCAGAGTTTCAAAATAAAAGCGTGCTGTTGCTGTTTCCAGTGGGCTCTGAACCCATGACGCTGGGCTCTCCCACGTCGCCGAAGCCCACCTTGGGGGCTCAGTTCCTCCCCGGCTTCTTGATGGGGGACCCGCCGGCCCCGGCCTGCCCGCAGCCCCGCCCCTTCACCCTGTCCTCGCCCATCGTGGACAGCACACCCACGCATCGAGGTCAGCGGGAGGGGGGGCCAGCGCCTGGTCGCTGCTGTGAGTCTGAGCTGTGGGTCTAACTGTGTCCCGGTGACCCTCAGGAGGCGGCGGCGGCGGCGCCCTGCAGCCCGTCATCCCCACGCCCAAAGACAAGAGTGGAGCCCCGCCTGTCCGCAGTATCCATGACGACCTGATGACCGTCGCCAAGCCTCTGAGTGCACACAAGCAGGTCAGTTCACACGTTCAGCTCCTTTTCTGAGTAGGTACTTATTGAGTACCAGTAACAGGAAAGATGCTGGTTGAAAAAAGTCCCACAACTGCATGAATACTGTTGGAGAACCGTCGTCAAGTCTGAAAATGAACCCACGGTGACTTCTTCCTGCAGGGTTTTTCCGTCATGCAGTCGCCTCTGTCAGCGCGTTCGGCCTCCAGACCTGCAGCAGGTAAGCGGCGGGAGCGGCGCCCAGGTCAGGCCAGGGAAAACCCTCCTCCAGCACTTCACCTCTTATGTGCATAAAAGCCTGAGGGTGTGACCTGTCAATCAGATCTGTCGGCGTAGCTCTGCAGGTCGAATGCGATCAGGATATCGAATAACTTGTCCGACGGGAGTGTGTCGTGACTGTGTGTGTTGTTCTGTGTGCAGGTGTGCAGCAGGTGTGTCTGTCTCCAGCTCAGGTGGATCCTTTCTACAGTCAGGGAGAGTCTCTGTCCTCGGATGACCAGCTGGACCAGACCTGGGTCACCGTTTTCGGGTACGAACCGCAGCAAACACACGTCTGACCGCCTTACACTGGATGGAATATGTACGTTAACTCTGTGTGTGTGTGTGTGTGTGTGTGTGTGTGTGTGTGTGTGTGTGTGTGTGTGTGTGTGTGTGTGTGTGT
>JASSRZ010000023.1:1021251-1023751 GCA_032164315.1 Malacoctenus gilli
TTCTTGTGTGAGAAACACACACACACACACACACACACACACACACACACACACACACACACACACACACACACACACACTTGAGGCTATCTTTAGAAGCACTCGTTCGGGCAGCAAAATGCATTTTTTATTTAATTTTCATGCCTCGAGATAAAAGTACCACACACACACACACACACACACACGCACACACACACACACACACACACACGTATGCACACACGTGTCCATGCATATTGATGCGTGCTGCATCACACACGTGCATCTTTGCTCTCTGCGTCCCTGCAGGAAGCCTCTGATGCAGAAACGCTGGACGCGCCGCTGAAGTCGTCCTGGTGCTGATTCAGAGCAGCTCAAACGACTGTCGAAGTCTTTTCACTCCAGGAGTCTCAGAGAGACCGAGTAGACCGTCAAAATAAAAGCATGTTGTCTTTTACAAGCCGGCAGCTCCGAAAGTTCCACCTGAACAGGAAGCTGTGGGTCACATGATCGCTGACAGCAGCAGCCGTTTTACCCGCTGGGCCGCTTCTCATCTCCATCGTCCTCATCGCATCTTCATCCTCGCCAAGTGAGGCAGCAGGTTTGGGCGCCTCCGCCCTCCTCCGCCCGTCTGAGGGCCGCAGCTTCGTCCAGTCAGCAGGGGAACTTTACCCGGTTTGTCCCACAGCCAGCAGACTCGCCTTCGGCAGTCGCAGCTCAGCAAAATTACATCCTGAAGTTCTCGTCATGTCGAGTGTTTCTTTTGTCGGAAAGAACAGAATGAAGTCTTGTTCTGGTTTGTTTTTCGGAGGAATATTGCATCGTTTTGTCTTTGAACCGAACAATCAGCAGAATCTGTTCAATGCCGAGTGACTCCATGACAACTCTGTGTGTGTGCATGTGTCTGTTTGTTTGTGTGTGTCTGTGTGTGTGTGTTTGTCTGTGTGTTTGTGCTTGTCTGTGTGTTTGTGTGTGTGTGTCTGAGTGTGTGTGTGTGTTTGTGTCTGTATGTGTCTGCATTTGTGTGTCTGTGTACGTGTGTCTGTGTGTATGTCTGTGTTTGTGTCTGTGTGTGTGTGTCTATGTGTGTGAGTGTCTGTGTTTGTGTGTGTGTGTGTGTGTGTGTCTGTGTCTGCATGTGTGTGTGTGTCTGTGTGTGTGTGTGTGTGTGTGTGTGTTTATGTTCTCGGGGCTGGAAAATGTAATGAAAAATGCCTTTTTGCAGCCCAACTGAGTGCTTCTAAAAATAGCTGTGTGTGTGTGTGTGTTTGTGTGTGTGTGTGTGTGTGTGTGTGTAATCCTTTTCCTTGTTCTTCCACCTTTCCTCCTTTCAGTCTCTCACTTCCTGTCTTTGTTGTCGTCTCCAGATGTGTTCCAACACTCTTGTTGTTCTGGGCTTGTGCAAATTGTCACACTTAGCGGTGTTGCTCTGGAACTATTATTGTATCCGTGTGTGTGTGTGTCTGTGTGTCTGTGTGTGTGTGTGTGTGTGTGTGTGTGTGCACGCCATGCAGCCTGTCATTACGGCGCTGCAGGGCGGAGTCAGGGCCTTCCAGCTGCAGCGTGCCCACTCAGCGTTTGGGCTCCTCGGCCGCGCGACCCGACGCCGCTCCGCTCGGACGTGAACCAGCACGGCGTCTCGCCTCCGCGCGTCCTCGGCCAATCAAAACGCCCCGAACTGCTGACAGCTGGCTGTGAAGCGCCGCTGTTTTCCGCCGCGCTGCGCAGCGGTTCCCCAAAAGTATGTCGACATCCAGACCACATCAAGGCCGGCGCCGTAAAAAGCGCGTCTGACGCCCTTCTCGGGAGACTCGGCGAAGGAAACCGACTCCTCCGGACGCGTCCTGTGAAAACAAGCTGCAAAGCAAACAGAGACGCGACGCCAGGTGCCAGAGAAGTTGGTTTGGAGCTGGAGGACATGGAGGTCAGGCTGAATGGACGGATGAACGCATGGAGGAGGGGGGACGGGGGGGGATGAACGCATGGACGAGTGGAGGGGTGTTTGGTGGACCCTGTTCCGTTGCTCAGTCCAACCCTGTAATCTCTCCCACTACTTTGACTCTGAGAGTACAGATTGCTGCACGTTTGTGAGAGCGCATTGTCCTCCTCCAGCATTCTCCTCCTCCAGAGGTCAAAGGTCGCCCCGTGGAAGTCACACGGTAGCCCTCCAGCCCCCCCACCCCACCAGCATCACCATGACGCCACTTCCTGTTTCGTAAGCGAGGCTGAGCGCCGTTATTAACACAGGAAGCTCCGCCCGCTCCTCGCACTGACTCTCACACCCAGAGAAGCTGAAGCACCGGAACGCCGCCGCCACCGCCACCGCCACTGTGGGCTCACCGCGGGCCACCACGAAACGCCCCCGCGTGTGTGTGCCGCAGCGAGGAGGCAGGTGGCGCTCCCAGCGTCAGAATAAAGGCGCCTTCGCGTCGTCTTTATCAGCAGCTGCAAATCAAAGCCTGAAAAGCTGCTTCGTATCGGCTTCCTCCGGAGCTGCGTGTCGGGACTCGTCTCCCGCGGG
>JASSRZ010000023.1:1028751-1045704 GCA_032164315.1 Malacoctenus gilli
GAAGGAGCAGCTGGGCTACAGAGACTCCGCCCTCAGCACCCGCTTCATCAACTACATCAAGGTGAGAGTCGCCGGCGGGCGCCGAGTCGGTGGTGAGTGACGAAGGACGGACGGACGGAGGAGTGACGTCGCTGCTGCAGCGGCGACAGCGGAGACGTCTCTGCCGGGCGTCATGTGAGCGCCGCAGCTGGCACTGACGCCTGTTTGTGTCCCCCCGCAGGGTCGGACGGCGCCGGACTTCGACGAGCCGCTCAGGATAGAAGAAGACGCACACTGGCCGGCAGAACAGACGTAAGTGAGAGTTACTTTCAAAATAAAGCTCAGGGAGAGTTCAGAAGCTGCAGTTCTATCCTCTATTTATTATTTGTTGTTATTTATCCACTCAAAACCAGAGGAAATGTTGGTGTTCAGTTAGGGATAAATCGACTGGGTTGGTTTAGAAGCGATCTTTCGGAGCTCATGTCTGTAAACAAGCCTCCTGATTGGTCGCTGCCGGCAGGTCGAAGGTCACGGGGGGCACCGAGCTCCGCATCGACATGATCAACCAGCTGAAAGAGGCGGTGGAGCTGCTGCAGGACCCCAGCAGGTGAGCGGGCCGCACGGCAACACCTCAGCGCGTGGACAGCAGCAGGCGGGTTGTTGTTGTTGTTGTTGTTGATGTTGTTGTTGTCGTCGTCTGTCAGAGTGAGCTTGGAGCACGACGACCTGTCCGGAGTCCAGCTGTACCCGGTGGAGATGGTCTCAGTGGACGAGTCGCTCAAGTACGAATCCTCTCCTGTTGTCTGACTCCGTACTTTTACTTTGAAAACCCGGTTTTCCTTCCTGTCTCCTGGACGCTCTAACATGGCGTCTCTGCTCTCCTCCAGCGGGCAGGACAGCGACGACGGCGCCTCCACTCCAAAGGTACGGCCAGCTGACACACATCGGGCCGCGGCAGCGCGCCACACGGGTTTTAACGAGAGGACGTGAAGCGGCTCGTTGGAGTTCTGAGAATAACGGCCACAAACGAGTCGTCCTTTCAAAATAAAACACCAGTGATACTTCTATTGCCGGGAAACGTCTTTCTGAAGCTGCTCCGAAGAAACGAATTGATCAGAATCTGCATTTCTAGCAGCATTTTTTATTTGGTATTGATTTAATTAATAGTTATAATGATTAATAGAATTACATTTGTCAAAGACTCAGAACTTGATTTTTCCTTCTCGTTTTTCTTTTACTGAATAATTCGAGACGTTAAATCCAATGGCGTGCAAAGAAAAGCAGCTCGTGAAGCTTCTTCCGAGTAACCGCGTCCTGAGACGTCTCAGGAAGGGGGCGGAGCCTTCAGTCCGCAGACGGACGTGGGCGTGGTCCCTTTAGAGCGTAGAGGCTGTAGGTGAGCGAGCGTGCGTGCGTGTGCGTGCGGACGAGCGCGGCCTGAACGTCTCCGTCCTGCAGCAGCGCCGGGACGAGGACGGCTGCGAGTTCCAGAAGAAGAGACAGATGATTCTGGCCAAGGCCCAGTTTCAGGCCCAGCTCGCGTGTCGGGACTATGAGTGGCATATGTCAATCAAGGTAACCATGTGGGCGTGGCCCCGCCCTCCCACGGAGCGAACCGCCGCCGCCGCGTCCAGCTTCCCGGCGGACGCCGGTCCGTCCTCTGTGCGTGTCTGTCTGCGTGTTCCCTGATGCCACGGCATCAGGTTGTGTCCCGGCGGTTGGCGGTTCAAGTCCCCGTCCCATCCCTGTCCGTCCGTCAGTCAGTCAGTCCTGAACTGTCGGTCGGTGTGTTCCCGGCGCCGTGCCAGCTCAGAGCATGGCCGCCGCCGTCGTCGTCGCCGCTGTGTGTGGACGACACGGCTGCGTCCGCGTCGGCAGCGCGAACGCAGCCGAGGTTCCGTCGGCTGCTGCGCGGCCTCTCTGTGCGCGTCAGTCCCAAGCGTCGGCGTGATCGGTGCGTGCGGCTCACGTGTGATCTCTGGTGTTTTGTTGCCGCAGCGACGCGACAGATCTCCAGCCGGCGCGCCGCCGTCCCTCTGCAGCCCGCCGTTCGGACTGAAGCCCCGCTCAGGTGAGACCCCGACGACCGCCGTCACTTGGTCACTGCGGAAGCCGCGCCGACGACGAAACCGTTGTCCTCGACTCGGTCTGCCAGTGAGGACCAGAAACCCTTTCTGTTGGCTTCCTGCTTCAGAAGCAGGATGGTCCAAAACAAACAGCTTGCAGCCGTCCAGTTGTTTTCCTTTTTCTATTTTTGTCAGTTTGAGACGCTGCTAACGATGCTAACAAGATGCTAACAGCATGTAGAAAAGCAGCTGTGTCGAGAAATGCCACTAATCTTTGATTTGTTTTGTGTTGTGTTGTGTTATTTGTTGTCGTTTTCTCCTCCACCGTCTCGGACTCACTCGTTCCGCTCTGGTTCTTCACATCCATCCTCCCGCATGTCGTTTGAATGTTCGACTCACGTCCGACTCAACTTCCGAATCAATACGACGCGTCATTGATTCCGCCACTGATCGGGTTTTTCCGACTTTCCTCCTGGTGTTTTTTTTTTTGTTGCTGTGTTTCTCGTGGAATGAACTTTGCCTTGCTGTACTTGATCCACCTCTGGTGCCCCCCCCCCCTTCACACGGCCCCCCTGCACCTCACTTCCTCACCTCCTTCCTTCGTCTCCGCCCACTTCCACGCCTCCTGACTGCAGCCCCTCCCTCGCTGCCCTGCTCGCCCCCGCCCTCCTGTCTCGACCCCCGCCTCCTCCCACAGGCCTCGCTCCTCCATAGAGACACGCCCCGTAGCCATGGTGATGGAGGCATGCACAGCGGCGGTAGGTCCCGCCTTTTTCTTCGCTCACTCGCGGCCGACGGGACTCGCCCTCGCTCGCGGTTGGCTCCGCCCTCCCAGCCGAGGCGTCGCACGCTTCGGTCCTCATGTTGGGAGCTGTTTGCTAGAGTTTCGCTTCCGCAGCCGAACGTTCTCGCTCGCTTCGAGCTTCAAACCTGCGAGAATAAAACGCAGCAACTTCAGATCTTCAAACGAGTGATGTCATGTTCAGCCAACCGCCAACGATCCAGAAGCATCGAGCGAACGGCAGCCGAGCGACTGCAGAGGGTCAGCTGGAAAATATAGACCCACTGAGTGTGTGTGTGTGTGTGTGCATGCGTGCGTGTGCGTGCGTGCGTGTGCGTGCATGCGTACATGCGTGTGTGTGTGTGTCACTGATTTCATCTCTATTCTGTCACATACATTTGTGTGTGACATCTGTACAGTGAAGGAGTCTCTTCCCTGTGTGTGTGTGTGTGTGTGTGTGTGTGCGTGCGTGCGTGCGTGCGTGCGTGCGTGCGTGCATGCGTGTGTATCACTGATTTTATCTCTATTCTGTCACATATGCTTGTGTGTGACATCTGTACAGTGAATGAGTCTCTGCCCTGTGTGTGTGTGTGTGTGTGTGTGTGTGTGTGTGTGTGTGTGTGTGTATTTATAGTATCTGTATTTTAAGTGTTGGCTCAGGGTCCCTGGAGGAGGATCCTACTTCCTCTGGAGTCCAACGTTTCAGATGGATCCCAGCCGTTTGCGAGCGCTGCCTGCTCTCTTGTTTTTCTGCACTTGTGAGGTCCCCCTGTGTGTTGCAGCTTCATTAGCATTAGCACTGTGGCCTGTTTGTGTGTGTTTTGAGGTCAGAAGCAGCTGTGGCGCCGTGAGGACGAACGGAGCGAGGCTTCTGGCTTGGTTGTGAGAGTTGAGACAGCGAAGGTCCTCATAAAGGTAGAAAGTGGCGCCTGTGTTTGTGTGCGAGTCGATCGGTCCCATAAAAGGCAGAGAAATGTACCAGCGACAGCGAGCGCAGAGCTGAGCGCGCTCCACACTCGCCGGGGTCAGTCACGTCCCACATCGGACGCGTCTCGCCACGCCGGGACGCCGACTCGCTGCCTGAGCTCTGATTGGTCGACCTGGTTGGATTTCTGCATCCTCTCGTCTCAGCGTCCATCCGTCTTCCTGGACTGTCCAGAGCGGCTCTGCTCCGACCTCCTCCCGCTGACAGAGCCCCGCCCACTCGCGCCGCCGCGATAACGGCCGCCCTCGCGAATCAGTGGCGACCAGTCGGTCTTTGCCCCGCCCGAGGTGACCTCGCTGCGCCGCGGCGATAAGAGCGCTGGCCGCGTGTGTGTTCCTGCACGAGTGGCTTATGTGCCAGCGTGATACGATTATGACTAATGGTGTGTAATGGGTTCAAGCCCCCGGGTGAGTGACATCACACTCCCAGCATCACCGCGCCTGACCTCATTACCGACCAATCATCACCCTGCGTGTGTGCGAGAGAGACGGAGCGCGAGGAGCCTTTGAATGATTGTATCACTTTTTTGCATGTGATTCTGTGTGTGTGTGTCTCAGAGAGAGATTATGAGGACTTGTGAGGACAAGAGAAACGGGAAATTCATTGCTGCTGGGCTTCAAAGGAGCAAGCAGGAAGTTGCAGGATTATTTACAGGGTGAGGAGGAGGAGCTCCATGTAGAGTCGCTCCCTCCAGAGGTGCCATCAGTTTTGAGGTGCCTCCTGCTGTGAGTGTTTCCAGCGTGTCGCCTGAGATCAAGCTGGAGGAAGGGTCCCTGTCTGATGAAGGTAAATGCTGGTGGATGTGTGGTCCAGCCTGCTGCTCTGGCCTGCAGCGCCCCCCTGTGGCCGCTCTGTGAACTCGCTCTGCTACAGTCGAGCTTCAGTCAGCTGTGAAAAGGCAGAAAGATCTGAAAGTAGGGCAGAGATGAAGCGAATGATTCAGCCCTCAGCGGAGTGTATTTCTGGTCTGTGTGTGTGTGTGTGTGTGTGTGTGTGTGTGTGGGCCAATCATGTTTCACACTCCTCCGCACCGTTAGAGAACGCTTCCATCGCCTCCGTCTGCGTTTCCTCCCATTAACTCCACTTCCTGTTGAGCTGAGCAGCATTTCAGCAGTCGCTCGCCGCTCGCCGCCCGCCGCCCGCCGCCCGCCGCCCGGCGCCCTCTGCTCAGTGGGACCACGGTGCACCTGCAGGGTTCGGCCCTCCCCTCCTGAATGAGCCCGTGTGTGAGCGGCGCAGAGCGAGCAGACGCCATCTGCCGCCGCTGACGTTTGCGTCCTGGTTGTTGGGGGTCGGAGGACGCTGATGTCTCAGTCTCTCTGGCAGAAGCTCGGCTGCCTGAGTGCACGTGGGGACGTTGTGTAAGCGTCCTGCATTTTTCATGGCGGAGTTTTTGTCCTCCTCTTTTCTTCTTCCTGTGCCCCAGAAAGTCTCGTTCATGTTGGTGTGTCTGCGCTGCACAGGTGGAAGCAGAGGCTCCGCCTTCTGCACACACTTACTCACCTGTCCTCACTCAGTCGCTTCTCTCAGGGTCAAACTGGAGACGTGTTTGGACGGGGAGTCCAGCTGAACTGCATCACGTCAGTGTCCAACTGTTTGAACTCTCCCCCCTCCTCCCCCCTCCTCCCCCCTCCTCCCTCCTGTCCTGTCGTTGCTGCAGTGTTCCTGCGCAGCCACAAGAGCCTGGAGTCTGTGGACCCTCAGTTCACCATGAGGAGGAAGATGGAGCAGCTGAGGGAGGAGCTGGAGCTGATGGAGACGCTGAGAGACGTGAGAGACGCTCGCCTTGGCCGTCCCACGTGTCATCGGCTCGCCACGTCCGTCCCTCAAACCGCTGGTGTGTGCATGTGCGCGCTGTCCCCTCAGAGCATCGAGAGCCGGCTGAAGGTGTCCCTTCCCGAGGACCTGGGCTCGTCTCTGATGGACGGCGTGGTGCTCTGCCATCTGGCCAATCACATCCGCCCGCGCTCGGTGGCCAGCATCCACGTCCCCTCGCCCGCCGTGGTGCGTGCTTTTGTTGACGCGTTCTGTTTACTCTCCCTGTTAGTACAGAACAAACAGTTTGTGTCGGGTCTTGAAATCCTGCGTCTGTGCTCGCAGCCCAAACTCAGCATGGCCAAGTGTCGCCGGAACGTGGAGAACTTCCTGGACGCCTGCAGGAAAATCGGCGTTCCCGAGGTAAGGCGCCACTTCGTCCCGACCGCGTGTCGGTGCTGCAGGAGTCACAGACTCTGAGGGGGGGGGGCTGCAGGAGGGGGGGGTGTCGCTTCTGCTAAAAACCAACTTATATTTGCCGTTTGAAACGCTGCTCCAGCTTGGATGTGACTCTCGACGTCAGCCTGAGCTGCAGCAGTGGCGGCTCTGCCTTTACCAGAGAGGGGCCCCCCTGCACCGCACCCCGCCCCCCCTGCAACAGCTGTGGTCACCATGTGGCTCCAGCTGCAGGTGATCCAGCTGTGACCGTGTCCTGCAGCGCGAGCGTCTCCGCCCCCTCCCGGGGTCACTCGGAGGAGGCGCCACGCCGCGCTGCACGACGCCCGACCAGCTGTGAGACGGGGGCCGTCGGCCGCTCACCTGCAGCCGCTCGGCGTCCTCTCATGGGTGTTCACCGCCCCCCCCACGCCCCCCCCTCGCCCCCCCCCCCCCGCCTCCTTTTGTTCTCATGGCTTCTTAAACGGGTCGCTGTGACGTCGCGGCGCAGCGCCGACTCATCTCGCTGTCATGGCTGCCAGCTTCCTCCATCGCTCCGTGCGTCCCGGCATGACTCAGCACGAGTGTGCGTGCGAGCGTGAGCGTGCACGTGCAAACCTGTGCAGGCGTGGAGTGCTTGAAGGTGCGTGTGCGAACGTGTCACAGCCGATACGCCGTGCCGGCCTTCATCGAGAGGTCGGCTGATGGAGCCGCTGTCACGCCTACGTGTGAGTGAGTGTGAACGTGTGATTGGGAACGTTTGATTGTGAATGTGTGATTGTGAGTGAAAGCGTGACTGTCGGTCTGTTAACGTCGTTGAAGACGCCCGCGTGTGACCGTGTGTGTTGTGTGTTTGTATGACTGGCAACACAAACGCACAATACTCGGTGTTCCCACTGTTGGAGGAGTTTTCCTCGGTTGGTTGTACTCAGTATCAGCAGGGAGTAAAGTTACTTTTCACAGGAAGTACTTTCACGCAGGACCAAACAGATTTTAGTTCCCTTGAAATCGCTAAAATCTGAAAAATAAACCTGCAGAAAAAAATGTGGGTTTTTTTCTGCCGAGACAAAACAATAAACGCAAGAACTTTTATTTTGAAAATGATCGAGTTTCATTCAAGCAGAGACTTTTTAAGATGTTTTGATGTTTATGAATTCATACAATTATTCATAAAGAATTCTCTTTCCTTTCGTTTGATATTTTTGGTTATTTCTTTCTGATTTTTATGGAGGAAAACAAACAAACAAACAAACTCTGGATGTGGATTTTCCTCCCCTTGCTGTCGCCTCTTTGACCTCTGACCTTTGACCTTTGACCTGCTTCGCTGCTTCTCTGTGTGTGGACGTCGCTCGCTGTCGCTGCAGCCCAAACGCTTTAGCAACAGCGCTTCTGCGAGCTAACGTGCTAACAGCTTGTGTGCTAACGTGCTGGCCCGCCGCTGCACCGGCTCTCCCATCAGCCACCTCACCCTCACGGCGCTGCTTACTGGGAGGGGCCGCTGGGAAGGGGGCGGGGCTTGTGTTTCCCGGCTGTCCTCTCAGTAAGCATCCCTGCACACCGCCATGCTCGCCGCCTTCCCTCCACCCCCCTCCCCCCACTGCCCACACTCTTCTGTGACCTTTGACCTTTGTGTTCATTGGTTAACCTCCTGCCTTTTCCTTCTCTTTTTACTTTCTGGCTGGATCGCACATCTTCCTCCTCCTCCTCCTCCCCCTCCTCCCTTCTTTTCCTCCTCCTCCTCCTCCTCCCTCTCCCCCCCCCCCCTCTGTTTTTCCTGTCCTGACACCTTCTTCCTTCTTTTTCTTCTTTTCCTCTCATCTTTCGATCTCGGATCACGTTTCATCTCCTTCATTTCTTCTGAAATAACACGAATCGTCGGCATCCTCTTCACCTTTTTTTTACTCCTCTTTTTCACCTTCATTCGTGGTTTGTGGTGAATATTTTATTTCCCCTCCTCCTCCTCCTCCTCCTCCTCCTCCTCCTCCTCCTCCTCCTCCTCCTCCCTCCTCACGTCACCCTCTCCCCTCTCCATCCCTGTTCCGCCCATTGTTTTCCACCGGGGGGCGCCAGTCTTCACTGTGTTCGCCCTACGACATCATCCAGTGCCGCCTGCAGCCGGTGCACGCCTCGGTCCGGGCGCTGGTCGCCATGGATACGGCCTCTCCGGACCGGAAGCAAGACGGGGCGATGTCGGCCGCGAGCCGCCCCGCCCCCGGCGCGGCGCCAAAGACTCCCCTGTTGGTGTCGGTCACCACTCAGACTCCGCCCCCCGCCTGGCAGATCTGGGACATTGTCGGCTCCAGCCTGGTCCACGTCCTGTGCCTCGTGCTGCTCTTCGTGGCCTATAGTTGGAGCGAGCTGACGTAGCCGCGAAGGCCCCGCCTCCTGTCGGTCGCCTCGCCGGCCCCGCCCCCCTCGCTCACCTGGGCTCCTCCTCCTTCTCTCTGCTGCGTTTGTGTCCCAATCGGAGGAGGAGTGACTCAGTTCACCGAGGCGCCACTTTGGCTCTGAGTCTGGAGAGGATTCCTCCTGTAGTACTGTAGCACTGATCAGCCAAAACATTATGAACACTGCGGGAACGGGCCCTCAGTCCTCTGTACCGCGGTTCCTGTCGGTGGGCGGAGTTTGTCAGGCAACGCAGGACGTTTTGTCCCTCAGACCTGATGTTAGAAGCTGAAAGGGAACACTTCATGTCACAGATGCATGATGGGAAGGAGGCGAGTCGCCGGAGCCGTTTCTGACCCGTATCAGCCAACTTAGCATCGCTACACTCCGTGAGAACAGTTCCCAGTTGGCAGTGCCCCCTATGTGCAAGGTGATAAACGCTGACGGGACAGAACCGCTTCGGGAACAGATCGCGGCATTGACTCGTCCTCCACAGTCCGCAGATCAGAGCAGGGCATTTGTGGGATGTGCAGGACGGAGCAGGTGGCAGCTGCACTGTGTCCGATGGTCATAATGTTGTGGCTGGTCGGTGTACATCTGATGCTTTTTCTTTCCCCGGATTATTCTGGGATGTTTAATCACCTGCGTCCTGTGGGATGCAAACGCAGCGTCAGCATGAGCCCCCCCCCCTCCTCCCCCGCCGCCCATTCGAGGGTTTGAGTCCTCGTGCGTGTTTTTGTCGTTGCAATACACGGGCTGAAGAGCAGCAGGAGGCGCACGAGGAGCAACAACACGTTTCAGGACGGACCTCCTCTCTGAGTCGCCTCCTCCGCCCTCTCAGCTGCGTTCTGATTGGCCGCTGTGTTCAGTGGGCGTGTCCCAGGGTGTCGATGCACAAGCGCACGTTTGTCCTCATTGAGCGGCGCAAAACGGCGTCGCTTCTCCTCTCACGAGAAAAAAAGAGCGAACAGACGCTGGGAGCAATATTTCACCGGGTGGTTCTCGGCAGTCGGACGGATTCGGAGACTCAAAGACGAAGTTTTTCTCTCTGTTTTTGAAGTTTCAAGACAAAAACAAACAGTTTTACATCCGACTGCTGAACCCTGATATGCAAAGTGACCGGAGAACCTGAGAAGGGCTGCAGAGACTCCAGGCTTCCCTCAGAGTGTGTGTGTGTGTGTGTGTGTGTGTGTGTGTTCGTGTGTGTGTGGGCGCGCTGCGTTCCTGTGGACAGCTTGTTTTCTATGACCTGTGTGTTGTAACAGTTGCAGACGAAGGTAATAAACGCAGTTTGGGGACGTTTGTTGGGTGTCGTTTTCTCGGACGGCCGCTGGCAGCTGCAGGGGGGGGGTCCCTTCGGTTTGGGTTGGGGGGGCCACGAGCAGCATCCACCACAACAAAACGTCCGAGTTTTAAAGTCACTGCGGAGCTTTTTCTCACTTTTGTCGCATCGGCCTGACGCCAGTTTGTCACAGTGAGTATTGGAGTTACTGAGGCAGACGCCGTTGGCGGGCTCAGACCTTCTGCAGCCGCCGTCCAATCACGGACGAGATCCTTCAGCAGGTCAGTTGAAGAGTGACCGGTCTGCAGAGTGACCAGTCTACAGAGTGACCAGTCTGTAGGGTGACCAGTCTGTAGAGTGACCTGCAGGACACCCAGAGTTAGAAACCAAAGTTTGAAGTTGCGAGTCCATTTGCATCCAAACAGGAAACAGTTCACGTGATGATACGAGGACTGGCCTGACGCTTAACTGATTAATTCCTCTGCTGCACCCCCCCCCCCTCCCCCCCTCCCTCCCTCCCCCGTCTCCTGGCCGTGCTCTCGCAGGACAAGCTGTGCCTCCCCCACCACATCCTGGAGGAGAAGGGCCTGGTGAAGGTGTGCGTCACCGTGCAGGCGCTGGTGGAGCAGGCGCCCCACCCCTCCTCCAAACACCCCCTGCTGACGTGAGGTGGGCGGAGCTTCCTCCCACCGGCCGCTCGGCCACAGGACCAAAACGAACAAACGGCAGGATGGGACGCGTGGACGCTGCGGCCGGCTCGGACGCCGCTCTGCGTCCCGCGCGGTGTTTTTATTGGATTCAGGGACGGAGACGGAGGACGGGAGGTCAGCGGCCAGCTGGCCGGCCGGCCGGCACGGCAGACGCGCCGTTTGCACCTCCACGGAGATTTATTCTGTATTATTCTGAACAAGACGTGAAAACACAAGCCAAGCTTTATTCCTTTAACTTATTTCTCTGTTTTGTTGACTTTGTTGAAGCCGTCGTCACTCCGAGATCGCTGCTGACTGCCAGAAAATCCGTCGGAACCAAACGTTCCGACGTGACCCAGAGCAAAACGTGTGAAATCCCCAAAAACACAAAGAACAAATTTATTTAACTACGATTTTATAGCGAGAAGAGTTTAAATTTTATGAATAAAAAATGGACGAAAAATATCCCAAAAAGTTTTCATATTTTTTCTAAACTAAAGTGAGAAAAGCACAAATTTTTTCTCTAAGATGAGAGGTTTTTTTTTTTAAATTGTCTTTTATTTTTGCAGCTGAAGCTGAGCTGCTCGACTTCCTGTTCTCAGCATCATCTTGTGGTGTCGGTGGCTTTAATCCTCACAGACTTTTATTGTTTAGGATCAAACTCTGCATTTCCTTTTTGTTCCACTGTCAACTTTTGAGTTTCACTGTCTGACCACCATCGAACTCTGCAAACTTTATTTCTCTGTTGACGCTTCAGGTGACCTGTGTGTGTGTGTGTGCGTGTGTGTGTGTCAGACTAAGGCTTTAAAGGAGCAGTACGTGTACGATGACCCTTTCTGACCTCTTCCCTCAAACATCACTCGACGTCGTTCTCGGTCGGTTGGGCGGCGTCGCCGCAGCGGGACAGAGCGGCGTCCCTCCTTCCTGTCCGGCAGCGTTGGGTCTGAACACCTCGGCCGGATCCTGTCCGGCGCTGGCGAAACCAGCGTGTTGGTTCCCATCAGTGAACTGATTTACATGTCCAGTCAAGATGTAGATCCTCATTTTTCACGGCTTTTTGTTCTCCTGCTGTAAGTTTGAGCAGAAGACACTCGCGGCAGCAAACTTTGGCCGCTTCACAGAGATGGGAAACGAAGCCAGGCAATCATGACTGTTCCTGTACTCAACACTAGAGGGCAGCGTCGCAATGGACTTCAGCATATTCAGGAATTTTTACAGGCGTGCTCATGATTTACAGAGTGTAGTATGGAGGTGTGTCCAGGAGCAAGAGGGCAGTCAGAGGCTTTTACTTTGAAAGTCAGACGTCCTGGAACACTTCTGGTTTTGCTTTGAGACTTCTTTGGACTGTTCTGTGTGAAACCCACTAAAGCGTCTGAACACTGTCGGACTGGGAACTTCCCAGTTTCAGGCGAGTCTGACGTCTCCCATGGCAACCGCGCTCCAGTCGGCGGCGGCGACTCGCTCACACGCCAACCGTTTTCCAGCGTGTGAGTGAGAACGGCTGTCAATAAAGTTGCAGCTCGATGACGCGAAAGACATTCCTAACTGGGAAGTGGGAATCTCCCAGTTGGGAACATTCCCGTGTCCCAGCTGCAGGAACGCACCATGGAAAAAGTCTTCCTCCTGTTTCCATGGAAACGAACAGACGCCAGGAGGAGCGTTGCTGAACGTTGTCGCTCGGATCGACTCGTGTCTTTTGGCGATTTGCTCGTTTTCGACGCGGTTTCTGGGAAAGAAAACACAGTGAAGCGACTGAATCTGCACTTTAACCTTTTTCTATTTATACTTTTGTTTTTTGGCAACTGGCAACATCAGACACTTCCTCTCGACGAGACGATGGCGTCTGAAACGTGGCGCCGCGGCGACAGCGCGCTGCTGTCGCTCTTTTGTATAGATACTCACTTTTTGTACTTTTTTTCCGACTGGGAGCGAGATTTATTTTTATGTGACTTGGTTTGCAGTTTGTGGCGCTTCGGCGAACCTTTTTGTAAGTGTGTGTGTGTGTGTGTGTGTGTGTGTGAACCTTTCAGTGTGTAATTCGTTGTACAGCATCGTCAGCCTGCATGAGCCGTCTGTAACGTCGCCTTAACTGCTGTGAATACTGTAAATACTGCAACTCACCACTTCATCAGTAAACATTCACCTGATCGAAACACCTTCTCTGAGTTTGGCGCTGAAATTATGGGATGTCGTGACGATCGAGGCTCGAGCTCGAAAATGGCTTCAAATGAATGAATTCAGTTTCATTCTGTAAAAGGTTAGTTACTTTTTTTAAAATCATTTGAGGTAAAAAAAAAAAAATTAAAAATTAATTGTTAAATTGTATTTTAAAAATTGCACCAGAAAAAATTTACTATCAAAGCAAAAAATTAAAAGTAAAATAATAAAAATGTTTCCTTTTTCTTGTAAATCATGATGGAATAAAAGAAAATAGAAACTAAAATGCAACAAACATTTGTTTATTTTGTAAATAAGCTTCAGTCATCACCAAACAGATGCTTTTATCCCAAGGCTTTTATTCTGAAAAACACTTCCTTCTCTTAGAAAAGAGGTTCCTGTGCTGCAGCAGGAGGCGGCTCAGGCATTCAGGTACTTGGCGTGATGCTTGATGTGGTCGTTGATGAAGGAGTAGATGAAGAAGTAGCTGTGGTCGTAGCCCTGCAGGAGGACGCGACACAGTCACGCGGCTGCAACGCCACAACAACAACAAACATGGCGGGCGGAGCGCGAGGCGGGCGGAGCGCGAGGCGGGCGGCGCCACTGACCGGCTGCAGCCTGAAGACCACCGGGATCTTCTTCTCGGAGCAGACGGCGATCAGGTTGTCGGGCAGCAGCTGGCTGGCCGACAGGAACTGGTCGTCTCGGCCCTGATCGATGAGGACGTCCAGCTGAGGGCCCGAGTAGGACGCCGCCAGCACGGTGGCGTCGTACGCCTGCGAGAGCGAGCGCGGAGAGAAGAAGAAGAAGAAGAAGAAGAAGAAGAAGGAGGAGGAGGGGGAGGAGTCACGACTGTTTCTCTGAACCTCACGTCTCCTCTGGCCTCGGCCCTGGACGCAGACTCACCTCCCAGGCGCTCCGGTCCGAGCCCAGGTACCCCGTGAAGGCCTTCTGACCCCATGGACACTGGACGGGGTTACAGATGGGGGCGAAGGCCGACACCGCCTGCAGGACACGCCCAGTTTTACACCTCACACGCACACTCACTGAGTCAGAGCTGGAAACCTGGACCGGGACAGACCGCCAGAGGACAGGACTCGAACCTTGTATCTCCCAGGGTTCTTCAGGGCGCAGATGAGCGCCCCGTGGCCGCCCATGGAGTGACCAGAGATGGACACGCGCTCGGGGTCGGTGGGGAAGTTGGCGTTGATGAGTTTCGGCAGCTGGAGGACAGAGACAGAGGGACGCCGTGAAGGACGGAGCGCCGAGCGGGGGCGCCGTGCGAGCGCGTCCCACCTCCTCGGTGACGTAGGAGTACATGCGGTAGTTGGTCTTCCAGGGCTCCTGGGTGGCGTCCACATAGAAACCGGCGCCGGTGCCGAAGTCCCAGCTCTCGTCTTCGCCCTCGATGCCGCAGCCGCCTGAGACGGGACAAGTCCAAGGAGTGACATGAGGCATCAGTGACTGTGGAGGCTTTTATTTTGAAGGTTTCGGTTGTGATTAGGAGTTTAGTCGAAAGGTTCGGTTACTTAATGGACGATAGTGGCGAAAATAAACTCGTTAGTGCGGGGAAGCGGGATTCTGAGGTGAAACGCTGGGTGGCGTGCGTGTGCGTACGTGGGCTGGTGTCCGGGGCAACGATGATGATGCCGTGCTCGGCGGCGGCGAGCTGACTGCCGGCTTTGGTGATGAAGTTCTGCTCCGTGCACGTGAGGCCTGCAGGGGGCAACAAACACAGTGACCCTCAACAAGGACACTTCACAACTCGGTGTGTGTGTGTGTGAGTGTGTGTGTTGGATGAGAGGCAGCAGACCCACCTGAGAGCCAGTACATGACGGGACATTTGTCCGTTTCGGCTTTGGGAGGAAGATAGACGGCGAACTTCATCTTACACTTCAGCTCAGAGCTGCAGAGGACACAAGACCACCCTTCAGTCGTTTCTGTGTGTGTGTGTGTGTGTGTGTGTGTGTGCGCGCGCGCGCCTCACCTCTCATGCTCGAAGACCTTCTGGAAGCCGCCTGCACACTTGTTGGAAGACACCTGGCTGAGGGCCATGGCTGCTCTGCAGCAGGTGAGTTTACACCAATAAACGATAAACAGAAGATTAAACTTGGGCGGTTTCACGCAGGATGTTCAATTTGAAACACAAACGTTAAAGTTCCTCCTTAAACACACTTCCTGACCCAAATTTGTCCGTTGGCTCCGTGAGCATCAGAACACACAAAAGTTAAAGGCTCAATTAAGTCAATCTGCGCTCAATGACTCGGGCATTGATGGGCCGTCCTGCCAGTGCGCGCGCGGGGCGGCCCTTCCTCAGGCCACGCTCACGCGCTTCCACACGCACAGTTGCACCAGACGCACTGAAGCAGTTAATCATTGAACTCCGAACACTCCGGAGTGAGTCCGTTTTGGGGGGCGTGCGGAGATTAGCACGTCAAGTTAGCACATGCTGCTAAACCTGCGCGTCAATCTGGGTGTTTCAGGTTCAGAGTGTTGGAAGGAAACTTTGGAGCCGCAACGTGCCGACGGAGCCGCCGAACAACGTGAATCACGTCACTCACCTGCTGAGTTACGGCGCGAGTCGGGAGAGAAAGCTGCTTCAGAGGCCGCTGCTGCACAGCAAGAGGAGCGTCCAGAGTCCGCGCACGTCACGGCCGACGTGATGGCGTCACACGAACCGCCCACTGCTCCAACTGTCGGTGTGAGACGCAATGTACAGAACGGGCCACGAGGGAGCGCCAGTGAACTAGGAAAAAACCTAACAGGAGAACAATAGAAATTTATAGATTGGAACAAAATGAGTGTACTTATACATAAATATAAAATTATTTTTCTGATAAAAACTTATTAAAAAATAATTCAAAATAGATCTTTGAAAAGAATCTTCTAACACAATAGGAAGTAAATTTAACAGAATTGAATTGCTTAGAGAAAATGCCTGTTAATCATTAAAAAAAGGCTCCAATTAACGCATTTCTTTAAGGAAAGGGAATATAAAAGTGAATACATTTAGAGATTTGAATTTTTTTAGAGGTTGTAATTACAGAAAAGAGTGGGAAGACTTTTCTGAAAATCCAAATTTGACTCAGGGATATCTTTTGTGCTTTTAATTTGGAGGGCGTGTTTGTGTGTAATGATCAATGTGTGTGTCTATATGAATCAACGTTTGGCTTCACTTTGATGTTTGGGAAAGGAAGTCCGCAGTTTTAACGGTTCATGTAAGGAAAAAGTCTCAGGGTGCTTTTACAATGTCCAACCAGAAGGTGGAGCTGTGTTTCTCCATCTTTGATTTGAAATAAACCCCTTCAGTAAGTCACAAGACCATTTAATCAGTAGAAAAGAAGTGGCCTGAAGATCAAGAGGTCTCTGGTTCAATTCCAGTGTGACCCTTGGTTCTTTTTCTTTTTTACCGCTCCTTAACCATACCCCAAGCATAACTTAAAACCGATGATAAATATCTGATAATCCCTTTGGGTATTCACAGGACCAATAGCTCATTGGGTAAGAAGTGGTCTAAAGATCAAGAGGTACCTGGTTCAATTCCAGTGTGACCCTTGGTTCTCCTATTTTTGGCGCTCCGAAACCAGACCCCAAGCATAACTGAAAACCTATGATAAATATAACAAAATCCCTTCTTTGAGGCACAGGACCAATAGCTCAGTGGGTAAGAAGTGGTCTGAAGATCAAAATGTCCCTTGTTCAATTCCAGTGTGACCCTTGGTTCTCCCTTTTTTCCCACTGTTTAACCATACCCCAAGCATAACTTAAAACCGATGATAAATATCTGAAAATCCCTTCTGGCATGCACAGGACCAATAGCTCAGTGGGTAAGAAGTGGTCCAACGATCAAGAGGTCCCTGGTTCGATTCCAGTGTGACCCTTGGTTCTTTTTTTTTGCCAATCCCAAACCAGACCCCAAGTATATATGAAAACCGATGATAAATATCTGAAAATCCCTTCTGGGACACACAGGACCAATAGCTCAGTAGGTAAGAACTGGTCTGAAGATCAAGAGGTCCCTGGTTCAATTCCAAGCTGGCCCTTGGTTCTTTCTTTTTTTTGCCGCTCCTCAACAGGACCCCAAGCATATATGAAAACCGATGATAAATATCTGAAAATCCCTTCTGGGATACACAGGACCAATACCTCAGTGGTTGAGAAGTGGTCTGAAGATCAAGAGGTCCCTGGTTCAATTCCAGTATGACCCTTGGTTCTTTTTTCCCCCGCTGCTTAACCATACCCCAAGCATAACTTAAAACCGATGATAAATATCTGAAAATCCCTTCTGGGCTACACAGCACCAATAGCGCAGTGGGTGAGAAGAGGTCAGAAGATCAAGAAGTCCCTGGTTCAATTCCAGGTTGGCCCTTGGTTCTTTTTTTTTTGCCACTCATAAACCAGACCCCAAGTATATATGAAAACCGATGATAAATATCTGA
>JASSRZ010000023.1:1045804-1057484 GCA_032164315.1 Malacoctenus gilli
ACACACACACACACACACACACACACACACACACACACACACACACACACACACACACACACACACACAGAGTCTGACCTGTTTCAGCCGCTGCACAATGAGCGCTGGAGGTTCTCGGTCATTCATGCAAAGTTTTCCCCTGTTGCAGTTTGTCCTTTCCTGCAGCCTGCAGACCGACGTCAGGTTATTATGGGATGTTTCCCCGCAACCTTCAACCTCGTTCGTCCAAGCGGGTTGTTTTGGCGGGAACTCGAGGCTGAAAGCGGAAAACGACTCACTCATAAAATGCTTCACTCGGACTGGGAACATTTCATCCACCAGTAAATCAGCGTCCTCGTCTTCGTCCTCGTCTTTCTCAGCAGAGAGGACGAAGACGAGGACGAGGACACTGGTTTAATGGCGGATGAAACGTTTCGACGCGTTTGAGCTCCAGAGCGTCTCCCGTCGTGGCGTCCTCTGTCGTCCCGTCGCTCCTGGCGGCCTCGGACCAAAGCGGACGGAGCGACTCCTGACTGGGGAGAGAAGTGACCAGCAGGTGGCGGCGGAGCCATCGGACGGACACGTGCGAAGTCCTGCTTCGGCTTCGCCGTCGCGCGGGCGCTGACGGGACGCAGATTGATTAGATGTCGGAAAGTCGCTCCTGAAAAGTCCCCCTGAGAACCACAAAGAGCCAATCGATGAGCCGCTGATTGACGCTGTTTGTGGGGAACTCTTTGTGGTTCCCGCGGTGATGCGAGCGTCCATCGATCTGATTGCGTCGTCGGACGCTGCTCGTCCAACCGCCTGCCGGCTCCTTCCCGTTAACGAGTGTTTGTGTTGACAGACGGAAGTAGACTGATGTCGTGTGACCCCCCCCGGCGACCCCCCCCGGTGACCCTGTGCTGTGTCCCCGCAGGCATCTCCATGCCCATCCCCGTGCTGGGGCTGCGAGACCACTCCAAGGTCTTCAAGGACGGCAGCTGCCTGCTGACGGACAACAGCTTCGTGCTGGTGGGCTCCTTCGTGGCGTTCTTCGTGCCGCTGACCATCATGGTGGTCACCTACTTCCTGACCATCAGCGCGCTGCAGAACGAGGCCACGCTGTGCCTGGACCAGCTGGTGCCGCGGCCCAAGTGGAGCACCACCTTCAGCCTGAGCTTCCTGCCGCAGACCTCGCTGTCCTCCGAGAAGCTCTTCCGCCGCTCCATCAGCCGCGAGGCCGGCGGCCGAGGGAGCGCCGGCGGCCTGAGCGCCGCCCGCGGCAGCATCTCGGGCTCGCTGTTCGGCCGCCGCACCATGCAGTCCATCAGCAACGAGCAGAAGGCCTCCAAGGTGCTGGGCGTGGTCTTTCTGCTCTTCGTGGTCATGTGGTGCCCCTTCTTCATCACCAACGTGCTGGTGGTGGCGTGCGACCCGGCGCTGTGCGACGCCGCCGTCATGGGCGGCCTGCTGAACGTCTTCGTGTGGGTGGGCTACCTGTCGTCCGCCGTCAACCCGCTGGTCTACACGCTCTTCAACAAGACGTACCGCGCCGCCTTCCTGCGCTACGTGCGCTGCCGCTACCGGCCCGAGAAGAAGCCGCTGCAGCTGATCCTGGTCAACACCATCCCGCCGCTGGCCTACAGCTCCACCCAGCTGCCGCTGGCGCACCTGGGCAAGCTGGGAAACGGGACGCCGCACTCGGCCGGCGAGGGCGGGAGACCGTCGGAGAAGCGCGGCCCGGACGGCAACCGGCCAGACGGAGACGAGAGCTGCGTCTGACCAGGCCGTTCACAGTCAAAGTGCCAGAAACAAAGTGCCTCCCCGTCAGGACTCGCTGACCGGCCCCTTCAGCCGGAACATTAGGACCGCCTGCGGAGGCCCCTCCTGTCCCACAGGCAGCCGCGTGGCCCCCCTGCTCCACCGGACCACCCGGACGACTCGATATTCCGTCCGTCTCGGACAGCTTTGGCGCCACATTACTGCCCCCTGCAGGCCGGGAACGCCACAGCAGGTGACGCGTCGAGCTGCTCGTCACAGTTTGGCCAAATTTGCACAAAAACGTCGAGTATTCGGAGGTCGTGACAGCAGCTGCGCGGGTCATCGTCTCGCGACAGAACGCCGGCTCCACCGAGCCTTCGGCCCACTGCCAGGAAGTCGAACTTCATTTTCTACACTTTTTTAAGACGTCGAGCGTGTCGACGCGTCAGCGTGATGTCACTCAGATGAAGCCGTGAAAGAGGCTGAAGCTGTCCGAGATTATTCCGCGATTTGATCGCAACTTTTGAGGATAAAAGCGGTAAACAGAGATAAAACTTTATTTTTCAGCGGAGCTCAGCTGCCGCGACCTCACCTGCCTCCGACCCCCCCCCCCCGCCGACCGTCCGTCCGCCCGTCAGGTGGCTTCTACCTCCATCATACCTCCGGCAGGATCAGCAGGGATTAGACGGGATTTCCCGGCTTCCTTATCAGATCCGGGATGAGCCGGGACGTCTGCGACTCGCCGCAGAGGTCCGATAATCCTGCTGCCGCCTCGCTTCTCCGCAGGTCACAGGAGAAATAAGAAAGCGGGTCTGGAAGCAGCAGGAAGAGACGTACAGATGATTATATATTTGTATTCTTGTGCAAATATCCGTGGATCTAAATGTACCTGATTGTTGAGGCTGAAACGTCTTTCTTTAGAAGGTGATTGTACTTTTTCTGATGCAGTGAAATGAGATTATTTTGGCAGGAAAAGAAAAAAACGTGTTTTTATCGTGAAAGTCCAACTTTTAATTGTGTTTGTGGAGAACTGACACGACGGTCTGACGCTCGAGTCGCCACACAGTCACTCTTTGTTCGGGATGATGCTGCGTCGCCGCGACGTTCCCTCTGAGCTGAAGTGTCGGAACCGACAGTCGAAACACGCCGCAGGGCTCGAGTGTTTCGCCGAGCGGCCTCCAGGCAGCAGGGGGCGCTGCAGGAGGGGAACCCAAGAAAACGACTCAATTTGGTCAGATCTTCTGGGTCAGAGCGGCGTCGCGGCGAGGCAGCGGTTCAGCGTGGGAACCTTTGGTGTGTAGTTTGCATGGAGTTCCCGTGTTCTCCTGCTTCCTCTCATGACCTGCGGCCATTTGGCTGTCCTGTCAGACGGAGAAGACGGACAGACGAATGTCGCTCGTCCTCATGGGGACCAAAAAAACGTCTCAGCATCCCGTGAGGAAACGTTTCGGTCACGACGACTCGCTGCAGCGCGACCGCCAGGCCTGCAGGCGGCGCCGTGACGGCCCGCTGAGCAGAGGAGAAGCCGGAGGGCGGAGCGCGCACGCAGGTCAGGGGAGGAGGCGGAGCTAATGTGTCGTTTCACCAGGTCACATTGAGTCGTGTTCTGTGACACCGTGTCGTGAGATCACAGCAACAACAACATAAACTCAGAGCATCTTTGTGGAGAGATGATGATGATGATGATGATGATGATGATGATGATGATGATGATGATGATGATGATGATGATGAAGAAGACGGTGTCTGTGCTGTGCCGTTGCCGTGCCGTGACTCTGGATCCTGGACGTCGCTCTGATTGGACGACGTCGTTCGGAAACTCGATGTTTGATGGATTCTTTTGTTTGTCGACTTCCTGTTTTGGTTTCTTAAGATGGAGTAAAGAAAAAAACAGACGACGTGTGAGACTTTCTGTGTGTGTGTGTGTGTGTGTGTGTGTGTGTGTGTGTGCGTGTGTGTGTTTGTGACTCATACACTGTGGACACTCAGGTAATCTCTGCGCTCCCACCAGCACTCGGTGAGGATTTCACAGCCCGTCGGGCTCCAAACTCGTCGTCGTCGAGGAGACGAGGATGGCGTCCAAACGGCGGGAATTCAGAGTTCCTCCTCGCCGCCGCGTGAAACGCCGCGGTGAGGCGCCGTTATCGGGTGGAGACAGTTTGGTTTCTAAGTGGTTTCGGTGAGCGGGAGGTAATTAAAGGCTTCCTCCCAAATCCTCCCTCAGAGGTTGGTGGAGGCAGGAGAGGGATTAATTACTCGGGGGGGCGGGGGGGGAAGAGGAGGAGGAGGGGGAGGAGGACGATGAGGAGGGGGAGGAGGGGGAGGAGGAGGGGGAGGACGATGAGGAGGAAGAGGAGGAGGAGGAGGAGGAAGAGGAGGAGGGGGAGGAGGGGGAGGAGGAGGAGGAGGAGGGGGAGGACGATGAGGAGGAGGAGGAGGAGAACAGGTGAGGCCGTGAGGAAGAAGCAACAGAGAAATGATGACTTTGTGTTGGTCTGAGCAGGACGAAGCTTTTCAAACACGGACAAACAAATAGGCCGAAGTAAACGGTCTCCACGGTAACCTGCAGCGTCTCGTTTTCAGTCACGCCGTCCCAACATTTCTGGAAGAAAATCAGGATCATTATCTTTAAAGTTTTGGACGTGTTTTCATGTAAAACAGCGTCCCCAGAGAGTCCTCGTCTCCACGCTGCCACGAGCCATTATCGGAGGAGTAGGAGGAGGAGGAGGAAGAGGAGAAGGAGGAGGAAGAGGAGGAGGAGGAGGAGGAGGAGGAGGAGGAGGACAGAGTGACATGTGCTTGAATAAAACTCTTCAGGAACACGAACGTGAGGCGAAGCGCTCGCCTGCAGCCTCGCGCCCACGATCGCACAGGCAGCGTCGCCGCTCCGCTCTCACAATTCAGCAGCTGAAGCTTCGGAGGAACGAGAGACACGAGCTCGGCGTGAGGACGGCCGCATGGAGGGCGGAGCCAGAGGTGAAGACATGGAGGGCGGAGCCTCCTGACACCAGGTGAGGAAGACGAGAACTGAAACTGCCAAAAATGAATGAGTCCTGATTTTTTCAGCACTTTTTTCGGCTCGATGACGACAATTTTCTTTCATTTCATCTTCTTTTGTTTGCTTAATATTTAATTTGTTGATTTTTCTCTCCATACTGAAAGAAAACAAAACACAGTGTTGGTGTCGCCCGTCACTTCGCCGTGTTGCTCGGACACCAACTGCTCCGGCCGCTCCAGGATGTCGCCGTCCTGCCGCTTCGTTCCGTGTGACCATCGGACGTCACGCTGAGCTGCGTCTCCCTCCTGACCTCAGCTTTACCGCCACATTGTGCGAATCTGCCCGATTACCCACAATTCACGGCACCGCTGCACACGTGCCCCAGATAAACAGCGCCGTGTTGAAACTGACTTCACTTTGACACCAGAAGGGAGGAGGAGGAGGAAGGAGAGAAAGACTCGCTTCTGATCACGATCTCCGTCTGCTGGAGGGAAAAAAAGTGAGATGATGGCTTAATAAAAGGTGATAAAAAAAAAAGCTTCAACTGAGGGTTACGCACACACGCACACACACACACACACAGTTGGTAATGAGCAGGAGGTCCAGAGGAGGCGGCCCGGGTGTTTTCACGGCGACGGAGCCTCCGGAGGAAGCGGCGTGGCAGTGACAGCGACGGAGAACAAAGTCGGGCGGATGAAACGGGGCCTCCGACGATCGGAGGCGCGACGAGCGCTTTGAGCTTGGGAGGAGGCGGTGAGCGACAAGGCCGGATCCGCTCCTCCTCCCGAGCCTCCTTCCTGGTTAATCGCTCCGCCGCGTCGCGCTCCGTTTCCCTCCGGGCTCGTTTTCCCCCGCTCGTCGCCGCTTCCTGTTCGCCATTAAAGCGGGAAACTGCCCGCCAAACTCCTCCGCCCGCCATAAATCACCCGGGAGGAGGAGGGAAACTTCAGCGGCGCCATAAAGAAACAACGGCGCTCTGATGAAACCGCTCTTACTTTGCGGCGTCGACGAGCCATTAAGATGATGAATGGACGGCGGCGATAAGGCGGCGGCTTCCGAGCGGCGTCGCCGAGACGATAACGGCGAACGCGGCCGCGCCGCCAATTAACCTTTGCGAACAACAGAGACGCGGGTCAGACGTGTTGCGGCTCACGGCCCCGAAGAGCCTCCGAACACGCGTGATTAAAAACGCTGCTAATTAAAAGAGGAGCCGACCGGAGCCGTCAGACGAGGCGAAGCGTCGCCACGTCTCCTCCAGACGTCGCGAGGAGGGACACGATGATACCGCGAATAGCAGTAATAATGATAATAATGATCTTATGTAATTAAATGTGCAGGTGACAAGAATACAAGCACAAACTGCTGCAGAGAAAACCTCCTGGGGGGTCCGAAGGGTCCCACGGAGGCTCAGCAGGGGACTGAGTGATGGCGGTGAGCGCATGAATCCTCTCCTGGAGCGTCATCCATTCACCCTCCTGCAGCGGGACCGATCGTCCCCCGAGGACAGAGCAGGAAGCGTCTCTGGCCGTCATCACTCAGCGAGACCGAGGCGGCGACGTTAATATTTAACGAGCTTCGACTCACATTCAGAAGTTTTTGAGGAGGACGACGACTTTCTTTCAGTCTGAACATCGAGACTTCGTCGGCGCAGCTTGGAGGGCCGCGGCGTGCCCGCCTGCGTCCGTCCTCAGGTCGCGGCGGCGGCTCCTTCAGCCCGTTTCCGTGGCGATCCTGACGTCGGAGAAGGTCGTCAGAGCGGCTCCCCCCTGTAAAATAACTGAAACAGGAACAAAGAGGAAGAGTGCGGCGGGTTTTCAGCCATCAAATCCGCCTTCATCTTCATAATGGAGCCTCTTCAATGCTGCGCCTCCTCCTCCTCCTCCTCTTCCTCCTCCTCCTCTTCCTCCTCTTCCTCCTCCTCCGTAGTGTCAAAGTAAAACATCACTTTATAGAGAAACTCCAGCAGCTGTGGACAAACAAACCAGCCTGTGAGCCACCTGTATGAACTTGGCCAACAGCAGTGACGTGCAGACCAGCGCCCCCTGTCTGTCAGGTTGGTCGACAGCACCCCGAACTGTGAACCAGCACCTGAAACACGCTCACAGGTTGGTTGGTCAGTCGGTCTGTGCGTTAACAGAACAACCCGCAGGTCTGGTTTCGAGCGTAGACGCCGCCGAGCGTCCTGCTGAGTTTCCGAGAGTCTCTCTGAGTCGAAGGACCTCAAAAGTCGACGAGATGAAGACTTGTTTGACCTCCTGCTGACTGAGGGAGACGATGGCGCTGAAACGTCCAATCGGACGCCCTCGTGAGTGTTCGCTCACCTCTCACAGGTAGCGCGGATTCTTTTATTCCTCGCGGTCGCCCTGAACACCCGGCTCACTTCAGGGGTGTAAGAATAGCCGGCTAATTTTAAGCCCTCCACCTGCTCTCAGAATGGATGTGAAATGGTCTCGTGTGAACAGGCGGGGGTCCGGCGGTGAGAAAGCGCTGACAGAGACGCAGTGCAGGGCGGGAAAGGACGCCGCCGCCGCTGCCGCCGAGTTCAGCGCCGGCTGAGCGATGGCGGATCATTTAGGGAGACTATTTCTGGGAGCCGGAGCTGCGTCACGCCTGGCGAAGATGAGCGCCCGAGACTCCGGCTCCTCAGAAAGTCATCGGTCGAAAGGTTCAATATTTTATCGGCTGCACGTCTTTCCTTTCACGGAAGGATCAAAGCGTCACTTCGCGAAGCGCTTTTAGAACCGGAGAGATCGATGAACGATGAAGACGAACGCAACCAGAACATCCGACCCTCGATCTGCCGTCATGGCGCCACCCTGAGTTAATGGCGGTACTGCACATCCACTAAGCCCACTCATCCTCCTTTCTGTCCTTTCGACTGAAGCGTGGGCGAGTTTCCCACCTCGGCCTTCGCGGTGCAACGGAGCGTGAAACCGAGCGTGACGGCGCCCCCAGCAGGCAGCGCCGTTTGTCTCCGGCCACACGAAGCGGAGGTGCGGACGCCCTTTTCCTTCCCCTTCAGGGTGGCCAGAAAAACACAGAGATGAGTCATGTGGTCACTCGGTCCACCTGCGGAGAGCGAGGGAGGACGGGCGAGCCGTGCCGGTGACCGCGGGGACGAGGACGGATAAACAACACAAACAAACGTTAGGACATCATTTCCGGGACTGTGATTGGCTGATGCAGAGCTACTGGTCACGCTGCCACCTACAGGCGGGAAGGAAAACAGACAGGCGTGCTCGAGGTTCGGAGAACGTCGACGTCGTGCAAACGCGGCCTCAAACGCAACGCTGCAGGAGAGCGAAACGTCTCAGGAGACGAAAGTCTGGAGGTTCTGTGGGAACGACGCAGGAAACAAGCCATCGCTGCAGCGCCGAGCCGCCGCGGCCGTCCCGCTGCTCCCACGTGCTCGCCCTGATGAAGTCGTCCCCGCCATCAGGACCCGTTCGTTCCACCGTTTAACTCGGCCTCGGATCGTGCCGCTCGCTGCCGCGCGGAAAAAAAGGCGGCGCGATTGAAGAGCCGCTTTTCCACTTCCTTTAAAAGGTGGCGGTGAACGCTGAATTAGCGGCAAGCAGGGGGTCGATTCTCCACGCGCGATGCGAGGAATTAAAACGCCGGGACTTGGCCGAGTGTTCTCGCTGCGTGGCAGTGCGTTCGGGGGCGGCAGGCAGAACATCTGTGCTGGACCGTCACCAAAGGGCACCGGATCCGTGTCAGGAGCCGTTCCAGCCGTGAAAGGAAGAAAAAAACGCCATGATGCAACTGCCAGAGGGAGCAAAACGCTCACTCATACACACACAAAAAGGCCCTGACATGTGTGTGTGTGTGTGTGTGTGTGTGTGTGTGTGTGTGTCTGCACACTGAGCTGATCTCTTGTATTCATCAAGGCTTCGCTGTAATAGATTTAACAGTGAAGAATTACTGAAATTGAAAAGTATTTGTACTTTTACCTTCGTCTCCACCCACAGAACATTTCTCAGCACACGAGTTTCTTTCAGGGACGATTAGACCGACGCACCGTCGGAGTTTAAAACAGACAGACAGCAGACAAAGACAAAGTTAGTCCGAGTACAAGCAGCTCTGACGCTGAGACGGACCGTGGACGACTTCTTCAGGTCTGGGACGCATTTCAGTGTTTCAGAAGCAACTGTTTGATTCACAAAGTGAACGAACGTCACGAATCCCACAAATCAAGGCGTCGCCATCGAACAGCTTCGGTCGCAGCAGCCGTGTCGCCGCCGCTGCCCCTTCTCGCCGCGAAGACAAAGTGAGGGGGCCCAGAAACGTTGGTGTTCTCTGCTTTTATTTCCCGCTTTCTCTCTTTCCCTCCGTTCGTCGTTCCTCTCCACGAGGAGCATAAATATTTTACACAGCGAGAACAGCGTTTGGTTATTTACAAGATAAAATAAATGACGTACAACTCACAACGTCGGTGTATGTTCGGAGCGCTGAAGGGGGAGGGGGGGAGGGGGAGGAGTGAAAACACCTGGTGGGGGGACGGGGGGGGGGGGCGGCCCAACTCGATGTGACACGACAGGAACAGGAAGTGTGGAGCGATCTGTGGCGCGATGGCGGCAGCAGCGGCTCCTCCTCCTCCGGGCCGATCGCGTCCGCAGCAGCAAAGCTCCCACAGGTGAACAGTTCCAGTGTCTCCACCAATCAGAGGCCCCCGATTTGTAACCATCAACTTCCAAAAGAACAGAAATAAACCTGGCAGTGGTTTAGAGGAGGAGGAACAGGAGGAACAGGAGGAGGAGGTGGAGGAGGTGGAGGAGGAGGAGGAGGAGGAGGAGGAGGAGGAGGAAGAGGCAGCTTCCTCAATCTAAACTTTAGCTGTGTTCTCATTGGCTGTCGCTTCCAGCTGTTAATCAGTTTCTTTGTTAATCAGCCTCACTAAACACTCTTGCTGCCTCAGTCACCCTGTAACATTCCTATTGACACACACACACACACACACACACACACACACACACACACACACACACACACACACACACACACACACACACACGGTCAATACGCTTCGATGAACCTTGGGGACCTCCTACAGTTTGGGAGCTGCTCCTGCTGCTTCTTCCTCCCGCAGCTGCAACCAACGCCGCCGCTCCTCCGACCTTTGACCCCGGGTGAGACCTAAAGATGGCGGTTTGTGCGTATCGACTCCAGACGGGGAGGGGACAGGGGGCGCTCTCGCTCTCTACGAGGAGAGCCTGGAGCCATCGCGCCACAGAGAAGAAGAAGAAGAACTCTGAGAAGTGCTGTCTGAACACGGGGAGCGGAGTGGAAAAGGGGCGGGGTCTAAGAGGTGAGCAGGTCATTGGCTGTGTGTTTCTTTAGATGGGCAGCTGGAAGGTGATGTCCACTTGAGCTTCCTTCGCCAGAGAGACGATCTCGGAAAGCTTTACAACCTGCGAGGACGCCGAGAGAAGACAGAGGACGTGAGAGGGACACGGAGGGGGGACGGAGGCGGGGCGGCACGTCTCAAAGCGCCGCCGATCGGGGCCGGGTGGATCGTACCATTTTGGCGGCTTCGTCCAGGTCGTCGCAGGCCAGGATCTTCAGCGGGCTGGCGGCGATCAGAGCTTTGGCGTCGTCCACTCTCGTTCCTGGAAGGAGACGACGGCGCCGCGTCGTTAACGAGCACGCCAAACGTCGGTGGGGAGGCGGAGCCGAGCGTTGGGTACCTTGTAACCGCACGACGATGGGGATCTTGAGGTCCAGGTCTCTGACGGCCATGATGATGCCCTGAGCGATGACATCACACCGCATGATGCCGCCGAAGATGTTGACCAGGATGGCCTGAACCTGGGCGCCAGGACACACGAAGGTTACGATGGCGAAACCCGCTGCTCCCGCGCCGGCGTTGGCATTCGCATCAGGTGAGCACTTACCTTCCTGTCTGAGGTGATGAGCTTGAAGGCCTCGGTCACCTGATGGGCTGTGGCTCCGCCCCCTACATCCAGGAAGTTGGCCGGCGTGCCGCCGTGCAGCTTGATGATGTCCATGGTGGCCATGGCCAGGCCGGCTCCGTTCACTGAGGGAGGGGGGGAGGGGCGCCCAGGGGTCAGCTTTTCACAATAAAAGACGCATGTAACTGTCACCTCAACTACACCACACAGGGAGGATACCGCACAGCACTGGATCAGCTCCCTACATGAATTTGTAAAAGTAGCAACCAGTAACCAGAACAAAGTGCCAACTCGGAGCGCCGCTGCCGCCCAGCTCGCCGCCGCGCCGCTCCGCGTGACATTTGAGGAGGACGGAACAATCGACTAAACGTCGGACGGCGTCCGCTCAGGTGTGTGAGGCCCGGCGCGCGTCTCCGGGGACGCTCGCCGCTCACTGACCCAGACAGCCGATGGTTCCATCCAAGCCGATGTAATTCAGGTCGGCCTTGGCCGCCTGCCGGTCCCGGGGGTCCTCCTGGGTCCAGTCCTGCAGCTCGAACACCTTCGCCTGCCGGTACGCCGCGTTGGAGTCAAAGTTGATCTTGGCGTCCATGCACATCACTGTGAACACACACACACGCACGCACACACACAAACACACACACACACCTTAGCATTCAACACACTGGTCTCATTAAGGAGCCCAAAATGTTTCGGGCAGCGTTTCGCTTCTCGTTTCTGTCACACGACGACGACTGAACACTTTTAATTAGGAGAACAAAAACAATGGCTTCCATTTTTAGCTGCATGTACGGAGGAGTGTGTGTGTGTGTGTGTGTGTGTGTGTGTGTGTGTGTACCGATGCCAGAGGAGTCCTCCACCATGGGGTTGATCTCCAGCATGGAGGCGTCGTACTTGATGAACACATTGTACAGTTTGATCATGTTTTCTGCCGCCTCGTTGACCAGCGCTGGGGGGAAGCCCATCTTCTGAGCCACCTGACACACACACACACACACACACACACACACACACACACACACACACACACACACACACACACACACACACA
>JASSRZ010000023.1:1058209-1070474 GCA_032164315.1 Malacoctenus gilli
ACACACACACACACACACACACACACACACACACACACACACACACACACACACACACACACACACACACTAATTGCAAAAGCTGCCATGCAAGACTCTCGCCCACCATTGGAAGCAACTCGTGGCTCGGTGTCTTGCCCAAGGACACTCCGACAGATGGAGCGGAGACGCTCCAGCGACATCTGAGCGACGCCTCCCGTGTTTGCTGCTCATTTGTCATTAATGACTTTGAGACTCAAACAAACACGCAACTGATCAACTGTAATAATGTAACTGCATGCTGATCGACTCGGACCTTCCCGTCTGCTCCTGGAATTCATCTCGCTACGCGTTCAGTTTGTTGCATGAAAAGAAACTCCAACACAGAGAAGTGGAGCTTCGAACACAAATGAACCAGAAACAGGACGGCTGCTCTGCATCGCTGCCGAGTGTGTGAGAGATCAGCAGGAAGGAGGAAGGAGGAAGTCGGCGATCGTCGGAGGGGAAAACCCACAAACAGCAGAACGATCAGAAACATCCAATATCTTTCAGTGGAAGCAGGAAAACAAACGACAGACGGAGAAAAACAAAGTCTGACGACGACAAAAGGACTCTTCAGACGCTTAGACCTGGAGCTGCATCACGCGCGCACGCACGCGCGCACGCACGCACGCACGCACGCACGCACGCACGCACGCACGCACGCACGCACGCACGCACGCACGCACGCCTCCCCGTTCGATCGCTCCCGGCCGCCGCGTCTCCAGCGCGCCGCGCGGCTGGTCACGGCGCCCATCGATCGTACCTTGACGGCCTGCTCCATCTTTATGCCCTCCACGATGTCGATGGGCTCCTTCACGATGGCGTCTGGGTTTTCCGCCGCCACGTCTTCGATGTTCACGCCGCCCTGGGAGCTGCCAATCAGCACGGGGCCCTGCGGGACACGAGCACGGTGAGCCGTCTCAACACACACAGTCACACACTTTATTTATGCGGCGAATGTACCAATCAGGGACAGTTCTTGCCAACGGGTACTTTTTGGGTACCTATTGGCTGTAATCCTCATTGGTTGGCGTAAAAGAGAAGCGTTCGCCTTCCCGCCGTTAGGTGAGCCTCACGACTCACTCCGACGCGTCTCTGCAGCACGAGGAGCGTTCTCTGACAATCAGCGCGTTTGTTGAATAATTTGCGGCTTGAACGGGCTGAAGGCGGAACCGTTGAGCCGCTCCACGCCGCCGCCACAGCTGCATCTGAACGCTGCGTCTCAAGGAGGCGGCGGCTGAGAACAGAAACGGCGTCTAATAAAGCCGTTTGTTCCCACCGCAGAACACCTTCATCACCACCATCATCATCATCACCACGCAGCAACCCTGCAGAATATTTTATGTTTATCTCTTTGGATGGAAGACGACACAAAGTTTTGGAGATTTTTCGCCGACGGGGGAACCCGACTGACCCAAACGTGGACCGACGCACATGAGCCACAACATTATAACCTTGGCAGGCTCCTCTTTGACCCATGAAGCCGAGCGGTGAGATCTGCAGCGAGGTGTCAGCGTCCTCTCAGTCGTGGAGGCTGCGAGCTGCAGGCCGACTCCACGGTGAGAAGATCGAAAACTCACCGACGCAGAAACAAGAACTCCAAACATCAGCGGCTCTGACGCCCCCAAAACACCAAGTGAGGGAAACTTCTCCTCCTCAGGAAGCTCTGTTATTTTTACCTTTCATACAGCGCTGCCACCTAGTGGTGGAAACAGGATTAAATCATGCATGCGCTCCGTGGGGCCTCACGAGCTCATATCTGGTCAACTGGTGGTGAATGAATGAATGAATAAGTGAAGCTGGTTCTGTTTCTGAATCATCCTCATGAACTGATGACGGCGAGTGTCAGACGACGACTCGGTTGAGACGATGAACGAGACTTTTCTCAAGGGGAAAAGTCCTCAAAGCGCCTCGTTAATCAGACGCAGAGAGCTTCAATCAACGCAACGACGCAGACACACGGGCCTTACATGTGTGTGTGTGTGTGTGTGTGTTTTTCCCCACCTGGAAGGACCGCTCCATGGTGATGGCGAAGTAGTACTCTCTGCGCGGGTACCGGCGCTCGCAGATGAACACCTGGTTGCAGATGCGCCCGGCCTCCCCGGTCTGCTTGGTGTACAGCTTGCGTCCAATCATCTGGGAGGAAATGTCCCGCGCCTCCTCCGGTCTGAAGACACGAGAGACAAGGCGGCGGGTCACAGACCGTCCGAACTCCCAGCTTCAAAATCTCAAACGGACTCAAAAACCTGAAGGAGGAAATCTAAACTCCTTTTATTTTGAAAGCTCCTTCTGTTGGTCTGAGTGTGTTTCTGGCACTGGCATGTTGAGGCCAATCAGAGACCAGGGAGGAATGTATTTGTCGTTCCTGCTGCAGCTTAGAGACACGACCCAACACCCCCCCGCCTCCCGCCTCCCGCCCCCTCCCAGGAACAGCAAGGGGGCGCCGGCACCTCGCCGGGACACGCGAGTGACGTCCGTCCAGGTGCTAATGAGGAAGGAGCGCGTGAGACGGCCTCCAGGGGGTGAAACGATGGCGTGACGACCCGAGCGTCAGACCCTCCTGTGCGAAGAGGCGGGATCACTCACGAGTAGACGATCCGCACGCCGCCCTTCAGCCCGCCCTCGAACGTCCCCTTCCCTCTGCCGCCAGCCAGGACCTGAGCTTTCACCACCAGGTCCTTCGAGCCTGAAACGCAGTCATGCAGCGCTTGAACAGGAGCTGAATACAATCTCGTAACAGTTGCTATTTCTCTAAACTCCTGCTTACAGAAGGATTTGAAGCTGGAACCTCAAAATTTAATTCTGTTTAATTCACATTGCAATTTCAAAAAAGCATGAAATGACTATCATTTGCTATTTCATGAGGCTCCTGTTTACTGGAGGAGTATCTCAACACCACAACCTTCAACTCAGCCGCATAAACGATGTCCTCTTATTGTTTAATTAGCTGCCTTGTTGTTGCTCATCATGTTTGAATCACTGCGAGTCCTGATTGTAATTGTTGGTGTAACTTGCAACCGTGGTGGAAAGTGAGCAAGTGCGAGTGTCAACTGATCCCACTGAAGGAGGCTGCTAACTTTAGACTGTGTGTCAGATTCCTGACTTGGCCTGATGCAGCCTGTCGCTTTTATTTTGAAGGCTACTGGAAGTGGGCGTGGCCCTGGAGGGCCAGCGTGGGCGTCTCACCGATCTGCTTGGCCACGCTGTAGGCCTCCTCCGAGGAGCTGGCCACCATGCCGGCCGGCACGGAGATGCCGGCGTCCTTCAGCAGCCCGATGCTCATGTACTCGTGCAGGGAGAGGTTCCTCTGCTGCTGCTGCAGGTGGGGGGGCTGCGGCTGGGACGCATGGCCCCCCAGCAGGCCCGGAGAACCACCCAGAACCTGCAGGAACCAGGAGGAGGAGTTGAAGGAGAGGAGCCAGCGAACGGAGCCGCCGGCAGCTTTAGAGATGGATGGTAAATCTCTATTCAAGGCTCCGAAAAGAAGCTTCAATGGAAAAAAGTCTTCAAAAACGTGAAATATAAACACAGAAGTAATATTTTGAAAGAAGAAAAAGCAAATTCAAGAAATTTTACTCAATAACTCGCGTCGCTCATTTGCATTTACCTCCTGAGACGGACAGAGTGACAGTAAACAGGACAATAAACACAAGCAGAAAGCGAGAACTGTAAACAAAGGAAAACAGCGGCAGAACCAAACTGAGTGAATTCTGGAAAACAATCAATAATTACTGTCTGGAGAGAAAATAGGAGATGTGAAACTACATGTTCTTCAGTGAGCGTCTGAACACGCCCAACAGGAAGTAACAACCGACTGACAGTAGCAGTTTGCAGCAACAGGCTGCGGTTTGTTTGTGAACCGCTGCCAAATTCTTCGACATCGTTAAATTGTAGACGTATAACCAATCACTGGGTGTTCCTCAGGGCCCCCCCCCTCCTCCTCCTCCTCCTCCTCCCGGGAGGACATGTTCAGAACACCTGAGGTGAGGCCACCTCACCTGGAGGTGCAGCGGCTCTGCTCTGAGCTCCTCCCTCGGCGGGCAGCTCTGTCGCCCTGCAGGCCAAACTCAGTACTTCACTTGTTCTCAGCCCAGGTGAGTGTCAAATGAGCAGTAACATAACATGTCGATGTCATCAAATACCTCCGTTAAAAGTAAATATAAGGTAATAAAATACTTTTGTTCAAGTGTGGGGCCTTGGTAAGTGCGCGTGCGCGTGTTGACAGGCTTTCTGCAGTGAAAGCACTTCGTGCTCTTTGAGGCTGAAGGGATTTGTCTGCTTTCTCTCTGCCAGGACACAGCGGGACAGATGCGGAGCCGCAGAGCCGCAGAGCCGCTGTCCGCTGGAGGTCACGCCGCCTTCCCGCGCACCAACCACTCCCGGATCGGCCCATAAGAGCCACCAAAAACGCCTCCTGAGTCAATCAAGCCGAGGCTGGATTGACGCCGGGAGTGTGCGCCGGTGCCGCTGCCGCCCGTGTCACCGCACAGTTAGCACGTTAGCCCAAACAACGGAAACTCAATGGGGCTGTGCTAATGTCAGGTTTGACCCTGTCAGCTTCAGAGAAGCTCCGGCCGGCAGAGGGGCCGTGCAGCCGGAGCCGACCGCCGCAGCGACAGCCTCGGTTGTTGGCTTCAGTGTGAACACACACTCACCTTGGAAGCTGCGCTCAGAGAGTTTCTGGCGCCTGAAGTTCGCAGGCTAGCCGTCAAACGGCCGCAGATCAGGGACGTCGCCATGTCTCCCTGTACAGCGGAATACAGAAGGCGCATGCGCAGAAACACTCCGTAGACTCCTTTTACTGTCGATGCCTTCAGGGACTATCGGGAAGAATGACATATTTAAACGTAAACACGAAGTCCTCCCGCCACAATTCACTGGTAGATATTATGATATTGAGAGATATTGTGATCAGTGCTGACAAAGATCACCTCGGGACATCGTAAGGAAACTAAAACAACAACGAGCATCATGCGTGAAAGGAGCGTTTTGACAGTTTTACCGTAAACATTCCGATTAACAAAGCGACATTGAACGCAGCATTGTCAAGGCCTTTACACAGTGTAAATATAGCCCCATTCTGACCTTTAACCGAAATTATTAGTTTTTGAAAAACAAAACAGCGTAAAATAACATGCGGAAATGAACTATGATTTTAGATTAAGATAAAAACTTGCAGATTTTATCATTTCATCAGAAGCAGTTTCTTTTTTCGAGTCACACTCAAGTGTCGGCACAACCAGATTTGAACCGAATGGATTCAAAGTATTTCATGAACTCAAAGTAAAACATTCGCCTCCATTCAGCCCAGAGTCAAGTACAGCCCAGTTTGTCAACAGTTTCTATTCAAAAAGTATTTATTTACATGAACATTATGTACAAATTTATCTACAGTTTCTTTTTTGCGGTCAAAGAAACAATCTTACCCCCCCCCCCCACACACACACACACACACACACACACACTCAGTCAGAGTCACTGCTGCTGCTGGAGGAGTCCGTGGACATGGCCTCCACGTCATCCTCGTTCTCCTTGTTGTGACCTGGAGGCTCCAGGCCGAAGTCGTTGCCGTGGTGAGGAGGCAACATGCCCACCGACACGTCCGATGACTGCCAGGGGTAGTGAGGCGTCAGGACATCTGAGGGGGACGCAGAGCGAGAGGACATCGTCATCATCGTCCATTTATTCCTTATCTTTATTAATGGAAAAAATACTAAATACATTTACAAATCAAATCTAAACAAAAGAAGTTTCAGAGGCACATTCTCCTTTTGGCAAAATAAAGTCTTCCCATCAGTCGGCTGCTCTCAGTGGAAGCTGTGGTCACTCCCTGCTGTGTAAAGTTTACCTGGTAACCGTCCAGCGGCCAGCGCGTCGCCTGGAAGGTGTCCGTTCACGCCGTTGGTGGGCAGGTTGGCCATGTGACCGAGCATCCCGCTGCGCATCTCCAGGTCGGTGGGATACGGCCTGCGAGGGTCACCTGGGGAGGGACAGCGGATTGAAACAGAAGAAACCAACATGGCAACCTGTTGGGGGGCGCTAAGGAGGAGGCTCATACCTGGGACCCAGTTGAGGGGAGCACAGACGGCGTTGCTGGCACTGATCCTGTGGGCGTACTTGATGATCTCCTCTGAGGAGATGCTGCCTGCAGGGGGGAGGAGAGAGAGAGAGAGAGAGAGAGAATGAATGAGTCCAGGGGGGGAGGAAGGGGGGGAGGAGGAGGAGGAGGAGGAGTTCAGATCTGGTATAAACCAGTTCACCTTTTCGGGCTTTATCGATGGACTTGAGTTTCTCCTTCGCCTGGTAAACAGCAGTCGCCTTGAAAACACAGCAGAAGTTAAATTAGATGGACCTGATGGATGAACAGGGAGGGAAACTGTTGGATTGAACGGAGTGTGAAGGCAGCAGCTCAGATGGAACCAGAGCGAAGCTGCAGAACGGACTGTTGAGACCCACCAAGATGTGCTCGGCCTCCTTCAGCTGCTTCTGCAGCTGCTGGATGTCGCTGTCTCTCTTCTCCACCTCCTTCTCCAGCAGCTGCATCTCCTGGTGCACCTTCCCCTGCTGCAGGGCCACCTCCATCAGCTCCTGAAACTCCCGGTCCCGCTGCACCAGCAGTTCCAGGATCTGCACACACACACACACACACTCTTCGTCAAAACACCTCATGTGGACAACGAAGAACCGCAGATCACACCAGACTCACAATAATGCGGTCCAATTTTCTGCCTGCTGCTTATACGCCCACTGTGAATTGTAGCTTGTGTGTGTGTGTTACCTGTGTATCCTCTCCAGGCTGCGGTAACTTCTGATTCCGGGACAAGACCAACATCTCGATCAGCTCGCTGAAACACAAATAAACTTTATTTGACTTAAGATAAATAGGTACACAGTCCCTCCTAAAAAATACTGTTAAAAAGTATATGTATCTGTTAAGTACAACTTTAAAAACGTATCTATATCACAAAACTTTGTCCCCAAGGGGCTTCCGTACCCGTGAAAACAGCAATAAAGCTTCAGCCAGTTTGGCTTTGTACTGTTGGGGAACCAATAACTGAAAATAAAGAGTTTAAAAGATAGGTAGTTACTGGATAAGGCGCTAAACCGCGGGTTCGTTGGCCGTTGGAATGTAGAGTAATGGGTCCGTCGTGCTACTCGATTCATTCTGAGGTGAACCAAAACAACGAGAAAGGTCCCGAATCTGAAGGCCTCACAGTGAACGCTTAAAGACGCATTTCAGCTCGAACCATCGGCAGGAAAGCGACCGAGTTCCCACGGAGGATCTGAGCCGTTTGGAGGTTTAAATCAGTCGGCGGGTTTGGAGCGGACCCGGAGCGTCGGTGCTGCTCCGCCCCCCGTTAAACTCACACCGGGTCTACACAACAACAGACAAACACACGCAGCCAAACACGGCAGCAGGAGTCCAACGTTACCGGGATAAAACCTCCAGGTCGTCCAGAACACTCTGCAGCCGCTCCTTGGTGGATTTCTCCGCCGCCGCCGCCGCAGACGCTGCTGCCGCCATGTTCACTTTACTCTCCGTCTGTCTGCGCAAGACCGGAAATGATTCTTCTTCTTTTAAAAAGAAGGCGCGAGCCCGTCGTGTCGCCTTAGAGCACCCCCTGGTGGAGGGAAGAAACTGAAGAATGGTGCTTAAGAAATACAAATTATTATTATTATTATTATTATTATTATTATTATTATTATTATTATTATTATTATTATTATTATTATTATTATTATCGGGATATCTGAATGATTAGTTGACAATAGAACACCGGGTCGTTTATTGGACTCGGACCTCTTTTCATTTTCTTTGCGTTTAAAGAGAGTAAAGGTGGAAACGGACCGGGCGCTTCCGGCTGTGCGGTCTTATTTTGGAGGCTGGACGGAAGTGCCGTGTGCTACCTCTAGCTTGACTCGCCAACTTTCATCACAACAGATCGAGTTGGCCCGAGAGAAGCAGCGACTTCTGCACTCGGGAGCGATCGTTTTGTGCACTTCTTCGCTTTTTCTTCTTCGCTGCAATTTCGACGGCGTCGTTCGGCGGACGGAGGTTGTCTGCTCGCTGCCAGGATGGTCAAAGTGTCTTTTAACGCGGCGCTGGCGCAGAAAGACGTCAAAAAGGACGTCGAAAGTCTCATTCCAGAGGAGGACAAAGTGAGTAGAAAATGGCTAACCGAGCTTAGCCCCGAGTGCTGCGCGGCTCCAACAGCTCGTTTATTACACACGCACGCAGCTATTCGCGCTTTGTTCGCACTTTGCTCGACGGACACTCGGCTGAAAGTGACTTGAAAGTGCGTGTTTCGATCTGATCCGACAGTCCAACATCACTTCTTCGTTTTCTTTGCTTTGACCAAGACTTGTGTTGTTTCTGCAGCACCAATGTTCGTCTGACGAGACACCCGAAAGTGACATTTTCAGTCGGGTTTCCATTTAGTCGAGCGAATGACAGCTCGTTGCGTTGCTGTTTGTTTTGGGGTGTGTTTTTTTTTTTTTTTGAACGTCGAAGCGTTTCCTGGGTGAGTTACAAAGTAACGCGCGAGGTGACATAAAGGTGGAAAAAACAAACAAACCAAACCGGTTGTGGAACAGGAGTTCAAACACCATTCCGGTCGATTTCAAGCTCGTTCTGGGGTCAAAAGTGTCAGTCGTTCGCTGTTTTGGAGCTTGTGTGTCTGAGGCGTCAGTTGCGGGTTTCACTATCGACTATTTCAACCTGTTTTGACTTCTGCGTCCCTGCTGGAGTTGCGTCTCTGCAGCAGCTCGTCCGACCCGGAGCAGCTCTGCGCCGGGTCCTGATGCGGCGAGCGCCGGCCTGACCCAACGCAGGAGGCACACAATCCAAGGAAACGCTGCTCATCACAACGTCCACCGTCTGCAGCCGTTTGGGCTGCCAGCTGCAGGTTTCCACGGCGATGAGTGAAAACGGGAGAGTTTAGGATCATCAGACTGCAGCTTCCTGGTTCCTGCTCTTATCTCAAGTCCTCGAGTTACACAAGAGGTTTTCCTGCGTGCTATTCAGCACAAAATAGGAAAGAAAGTCATGGAAATGAGGCGGGCGCCGGAGTTCCAGCCTCTGCTGAGCGTTTTATTGACTCCGTGGCGAATTTCACACCTCTGTAGGAAGTCGTTCCAAGTCGCAGCGCAGGGAGCCACGAGAAGCTCGTCCTGCGCTCGGACCGGCGACGACATTCAGCTGCTGTGGCAGAAAAAGGATTTTCTGAAGTGCTGACGGCCGAGATGTGTCGCGGTTCTCCGGCTGAAGTCCGCCGAGCAGGCTCCGCCCACGCGTCTGCCGCCGCCGCCAGCCTCCACCCTCTCGTGGGAGCAGCAGCAGCTCCGCTTCAGAGCAAATGAGGAAGTTTGAGCTTCTGTTTTCGGGCGACCGCAAACGTTCGCTCGTTTCAGAGAGCTGCGAGGCGAGCCGGTGGGTCAGCAAACCTTTTTGGTTCTGTCCTGGACGGGAGGCACGGGGCTCACAGCGCCCCCTGTCTGCAGGACAAGGAACCCTGACGGAGCAGTTAGAGGCTCTGACTCCGCCTACAGTGGCGCATCTGTGGCATGTGCAGAGGTCTGTGCGTCCCCGCAGGATGTCCTGCGCTGCGTTTGGGTGGAGCGTCTTGGGTGGAGCGTTTTGGCTCGTCGCCGTTCAGAAAGTGCAGAAGAACACGCTGAAAACATCTTGGCGTGACGTCTTGAATTTCTCTGCGGTGATGAAATGCGTTGGTCTGAGCTGTGTTGGAGTCTCGCTCTGCTGAGTCTGAGCTGGATAATCAGAGGAGCTTAGCGTTGCCTTCAGCGGATTGCAGTGACCACGAGTACTTCTGCTTCTGCACTCGTACCGCCGTCAAGTTCTTCTTCTTCTTCTTCTGCAGGCGAATAAACGGACAGCAGCTTCCTTTAATCACCCCGAGCTGCGAACGGTTGAGGCGCAGCGCTGCGATCCTCGCTGGGACTCGCTGCGGGAGGTTAAAGTTGAACCAGCAGCTCCGCGCAGCTGGCGGTCGGCGACCATGAGAGCGTTCACACGGCGCTCGCCGCCCAGACGCAGCTGTACGCCGTTTCAGCTGCGAGTTGTGAAAGCTGATCTTTGTTGAGAACCGCCCACTCGCCGGCGTCATGTCTCGGCCGGAGCGGCCTGAATCGCTGCCAGGTGTCTCTCTGGAGACGCTTCCTGGTGCCGCGACTCTGCCGACGTTTGGCTTCACTGTAATGTTTTGGCGCATCGAGAGAAAAGGAGGTCCGGATGGACGTGTGGCGACTGACTGGACTGAAACACCGGCAGAAAAGTGAATCTGGGCGGAAACGACGGTCAGCGCGAAGCCGTCCGTCTTCCGTCCTGCAGAAACACGAGTCAGCAGACCAAAGTCGGCGTTCGATACGAACGTTCCTGCGACGTGAAGCGTTGAACGCTGAGCAGGACAGCGGGGAGCTGCTAAGTCACTCTGAGCTGCACTGACCCAGATTTAAAAAAAACAAAAAAACGCTCGTTATCTCTCAAAAAGCTGCGCACGAATGTGCACGGAGACGTCTGTAGATCTGCGAGCATAAAGCGATTAAGTCATCAGCAGATTAGTCCTGATAGGCCGAGGAAACGCAAAGATCTGCTGACTGCAGCTCCCAAACTGCTGCTTTTTGTTTGCTCTCACTGTGGAACTCTGCAGCCTGTTCCTGCGCGAGTATCAGCGAGTATTTTACACAGTAAACAAAGTACTGGCCTCATAAACCAAGGAGGTGACCAGGGAGGCTCACAGCTACTGTTTCGTTGAGCTCCGTGTGACGGACATTCGATTACTCAAACACGCTGTTGTTGTTCTCTGGTGTTTGTTGACTAAACAAACCAGAAAGTTGCATCTCGTGCAGGTTTCGATATAGAGTTGTCAGTCGGACTCCTTCCAACATCAATGAGGCGCGTTTGAGCGCAAACTTCCGAAAAAAAACGTTTGCAAAACAGCGTTTTGAGTCGTTTTCACCGTACTCCTGCTGGTGTGTTGGAAAGACCTTGGCTGCTTCCTGTTTGGAACGCCGCGGTCCAGAACAGCCGCTTCCTTCCTCAGGAAGTCGAAGCCGCGAGGTCACGCGAGCTCGGACGTCAGCGGCAGAACCGCACGGCCGCGACTGCGAGCTGCGAAGCCTCCGCCTCGATCCTTCATGCTGCTCCTCCTCCTCCTGGCTCTCGGGATTACGTGCGATCAGCGGGCGGAGCCGCCTCCCACTGAGCGCCGTCTCGCTGGCTACGGCAGGGGAGGGGGGGGGGGGATTAGGGAGGCGGTCAGTCAGAGGCCCAGACCTCCCGCACTGATCCTGGACCTGTTTATGGAGATCCTAAGAGGCTTTGTCCCAAATAGAAAGAAGCGGCGGGGAACCAACCTGCCGAGGAACCACCTCCCCAAACCAGTCGCCCCAGTTCTTCCCCTGCTGGCTCGCAGAACCAGTCGCTGACCTCTCACCTGCCCACCGACCTGCCACACGGGTCACCTGACCAGCTCTTCCTGTTACTTCCTCGTTACTCGCCATCTTCTGCTCATTAACTGACCACCTACCGTTTGAGCCATCGTGTGTCCCGGTACCAACCCGCCTGGTTCCGACCTTCACGTTTACTCGTCACGTTGGGAATAATACTCGATATTTTCACTGACAACGAAACGACGTCCGTCTCACGTTCCCCGTGTCTTTGTGTCCTCCCGTGTCACCCCGAGGCCGTCCCCGCGGGGCCGGGATGGAGTTTCACCTGCGTGCGTGCGCAGACGGCGTGTGGCGCGTCCCGGTCACCGATACTCGCCTGTTTCCACGGCGACAGAAACAGGAGCCGCTCTCCGGTGTGGCCGCGCGCCGCGGGCCGACCCGACCGGGGCATCCACCTGAGGACAAACGTCGTAAAGCAGGAATGCAAATACTTGTAAAGGACCCAAACCTGCTGCGGTCTCTGTTGGATTCAGGCCACTTCAAAATAAAAGCACCGAGCACTTTCCCAAAGTCTGCGCCCGACCTCACAAAGTGTCTCATACAGGACGTCTCTGACATGTGCAGCCTCAGACCCCCGGGGGGCGTCAGACCAGCAGCCATGTCAAAAAACAGACAAACTCTTCAAAATAAAAGCAAAAGTTTAACTTCTCAGGAAAGCTGATGTGTCAGCGGAACAGATTGTTCCCGATTAGTGTGAAACAAGCGTGTGTGTGTGTGTGTGTGTGTGTGTGTGTGTGTGTGTGTGTGTGTGTGTGTGTGTGTGTGTGTGTGTGTG
>JASSRZ010000023.1:1107162-1117837 GCA_032164315.1 Malacoctenus gilli
CAGACACTCTCACACACACACACGCGCACACACAACCTGTGAGCCGCATCTGTCCTGTGGAAGACACACACACACACGCACACTCACACACTCAGACACACAAACACTCAGACACTCTCACACACACACACGCGCACACACAACCTGTGAGCCGCATCTGTCCTGTGGAAGACACACACACACACGCACACTCACACACTCAGACACACAAACACTCAGACACTCTCACACACACACACGCGCACACACAACCTGTGAGCCGCATCTGTCCTGTGGAAGACACACACACACACACACACACACACACACGCTTCTACGCATGCACATACGTATGCACACACCACAGACACTCATACACACACTCAGACACTCAGAAACAAACACTCACACAAACACTCATAGACACACACTCACAGACCCTCTCACACACACACCCTGTGGAAGACACACACACACACACACACCACAAACACTCAGATACACACACACACACGCGCACACACACACCCTGTGAGCTGCGTCTGTCCTGTGGGAGACCAACGTGTGCGGCGTGTCCTCGCAGGACTCCAAGGCGTACTACAACCTGCTGAACCAGGTGGCGCCCAAAGGGGACGAGGACGGAATCCCGCCCATCGCCATCGACATGTCGGGGATCAGGGTGAGACGCCGCCGACGCCTCGCTGCTGCCGTTCGTGACGAGCATTTGCGGGACGAGCAGCACATCTGGGACAGACGTTCCGTCCCCGAGCTGGCTGAGCCGCTGACGTGGTCCCGGTGCGCCCCCTGCAGGAGAAAGAAGACCTGAAGCGAGCGGAGTGCATGCTGGACCAGGCCGACCGCCTCGGCTGCCGGCAGTTCGTCATGCCCGCCGACGTCGTCCGCGGCAACCCCAAGCTCAACCTGGCCTTCGTGGCCAACCTGTTCAACAAGTACCCGGCGCTGAAGAAGCCCGAGAACCAGGACATCGACTGGAGCGCCCTGGAAGGCGAGTCGGGCTCCCGCCGCGCAGGTTCCTCCGTCCTCCCAGCAGAGATGTAAACACAAACGTGTGTGTGTGTGTGTGGGTGGGTGTCCCTCCAGGTGAGACCAGAGAGGAGCGCACCTTCAGGAACTGGATGAACTCACTGGGGGTCAACCCTCGTGTCAACCACCTGTACGGGTGAGACGGCTCGCTTATCGGGGGGCAGTTGGACCGGAGGGGGCGTGGCTACCTTGAGGTTTCAGAGGATATCGGAGAACGAAAGGCCATGAAACGTGTGTGTGTGTGTGCGTGCGCGTGCGCCAGGGACCTGGCCGACGCCCTGGTGATCTTCCAGCTCTACGAGAAGATCAAGGTGCCGGTGGACTGGGAGCGGGTCAACAAGCCGCCGTACACCAAACTGGGCAGCAACATGAAGAAGGTTCGAACCACGTTTGACTTTTGGAGAGCGCCCCCTGCCGCCGCGCTCCGGTTCGGACCCCCGGACGTCGGCGGCGCGGGGTCCCGCGGGTCCCGTCCGTGGACGCCGCCGTCTGAGTCTGTGCTGTGTTGCAGCTGGAGAACTGCAACTACGCGGTGGAGCTCGGCAAGAAGGAGGCCAAGTTCTCCCTGGTGGGCATCGCCGGCCAGGACCTGAACGCCGGGAACCGAACCCTCACCCTCGCCCTGCTCTGGCAGCTCATGAGGAGGTGGGCGACTCGACGGGCGACGGAGCTGCCATGACGCGTATGCGGCGTGTCTGAAGCCCCGCCCCCCCTTTCCCTCCACAGGTACACCCTGAACATCCTGGAGGAGCTGGGCGACGGGCAGAAGGTCAACGACGACACCATCGTGTCCTGGGTCAACAGCACCCTCACGGAGGCGGGAAAAAGCACCATCTCAGGCTTCAAGGTAACGCGGGGACACGGTGGGGGCGGGGCTCCGACGTCGAACCGCGCCTTCTTATTGGCCGACGCCCCCCCCCAATCCACTCGTTCCAGGACCCGTCCATCAGCAGCAGCATGCCGGTTCTGGACCTGATCGACGCCATCCAGTCGGGCTCCATCAGATACGACCTGGTGAAGAGCGACGAGCTCGCCGACGACGACAAGCTCAACAACGCAAAGTACGAACGCTCGACCGCCAAAACAAAAGCCCCTCGTCAACACCAGTTGAACGAATGAAGCTCCAGTTTTCAGTAACCAGGCTTTTATTCTGAAGGTTCAAGTTAAAGGAACTTTGTGATCCAACATGTTTGACACCGACTTCTCGCTGGCTCTCCTCAGGTACGCCATCTCCATGGCGAGGAAGATCGGCGCCCGGGTGTACGCGCTGCCCGAGGACCTGGTGGAGGTCAAGCCCAAGATGGTGATGACGGTGTTCGCCTGCCTCATGGCTCGCGGCATGAAGAGAGTGTGAGGACGTGGCGCCACGCGGCGGGAAGCGAAGTCTGTGAGGCTCGGCGGCGCGATTGAACTCTTCGACAACCCGAGCGAAGTTTGTGAGCGGCGACAGGAAGTCCTGTGTGGCGCCGGAACGCGCCGCCGGTGTGGAGAGGAAGTCTGTTACATAGTTAAGAAAATAAAGCTCCAGCAAGTTAAAAGTCTGTGTCTCTTCAAAATTAAAAGTTTCCACAAAACGCTTTTCAATCGTTCAGAAGTCGTAAACCGGCTCTTTTTGTTGCTGCTGTCATCCAGATTTTAGAGCATCTTCCTTCCACCAATATTCAAAATATAGAGCATCTTCCTCCCACTGACTGATGGCCGAGTATGCAGTTGGTGACGTCAGGTTTTGGTTTTTCTTCTCCGTCACCGAAAGAGTCAGGGTGACGTTCGATGGGTGGAAAATCAGACGTTTACGACGGAGGACCGTCGATAAAGCGCCGCGTGAGCTCGCCGCCAAGCGAGTGAAAGAGACGACCGAGCGGCCTCCTCACAGCGCCCCCACGTGTCACCGTGGAGACGAAGGCGCCGCCAAGAATTACAGAAAAACAAAGTGAAACAAAAGCGTTTAATAACAAAAGTCCACTCGTTTAAAAACGTCCAGACGCTGCCGGATCGTCGGTCGCTTGGAGAAACTGGAGGAAACTGCTGCGGCCGCCCGTCACGTCACGTGACCGCGTCGCGTCACTCACGTTTCACCGGTTCGCCACGCAGCCGGTCAGTCCGACAAACCTCGCCGCCGCAGGTCCGGGCGCGGCTACTTGGCGGGTTTGGCCTCGCTGGGGGTCTCGCCCGTGTCCAGGGTCTTGAGGAGGCGGAAGAGTCCGGCGGCCTCGCGGATGCGGCTGAACTCGATGCAGAAGGCCTGCACCTCGATGAAGAGGTCCTGCACGTTGATGATCTTGTTCCGGATCAGCGACTGGAGGAAGACGCAGACGAGGCGGACGAGGCGGTTCTGGAAGACACCACGACGACGACGTTTGAGCACGGCGACCGTCACACCCACTGCCGTCACCGCGGAGGGGGAGGGAGGGGGAGGAGGGGCGTTACCTGCATGTATTTGTCTTTGATCTGCTCGCAGGTGGAGATGCAGTTGGAGATGTAGAGGTGGATGAACTCTGGCGGCAGGTCCACCGCTGTGGTCAGCCTGCGGGACAGACGGAGGTCACGTTTTGGTGAGTGCGAGCCTGAGCGGCTACCCTCCTCCTCCTCCTCCTCCTCCTCCTCCTCCTCCTCGGCCACCTCACCTGTTGACCACCTCCATGGAGTGCAGCGACATGTCCATGTTGACCAGCACCGAGAAGTACTCGGTGATCTGGCTGCTCTGCATCAGCTTCAGCAGCATCTCGATGGCCACCAGCGGGTTGTTCTCCACCAGGTCGGGCAGCTTGGCCGGCGACAGCCCGATGTGGTACACCAGCTTGGGGTCCTTCTCCAGCTCGGCCAGCAGCTGCAGGGACGGGGACGGGTGGGGGGAGACGTGAGGAAGACGTGGGGGGGGTGGACGGGCGGGAGGGGGACGCGACGGAGCCGTGGCGTTGACCCACCTGCGACTGCTGCTGGGCCGACAGCGGGCTCTTGAAGGCTTTGGACATGATGCGCTTGATCTCCACGCCGGTGCTGTTCTTCACGCACATGGAGCGGTCCCACTGCACGCCGTGGTCGGGCTCGGTGGGGTTCAGCCACGCCAGCTCGTCCTCACACACGTGCAGCGGCGGCGGCGGCCGGATGAACTCGGGTCGGAAGTGACCTGCGGGCGAGAGGAGGCGGAGCGGCGGGTGGCTTCAGGGTGGCGGTCGCAGCGTTTCACACCCCCCCCCCCCCACACACACACACACGAGTTGGAACGCAGCGTCGGACTTACTCTCCAGCGGGGGGCGTGGCCCCGTCACCAGCGACTCCGTGATCTGATTGGCCACGGAGCTGTCGAAGCCCGAGTTGGAGGAGTCGGGGTCGGGGTCGTTCAGGATGCTGGGGAAGCTGGCCTTGCTCTGAGTGGGCAGCTCCGACTGGCGCTCTGCAAACGGAGGCGGACGGGTGAGGGGGGGGGGGGTCAACCAGCAGACCTGGCAACCCGTCTGACACTTTTATTTTGGCGAGAATTCGCGCGCCTGTGCGTGCTGACCTGCCAACGCCAGCTGCAGCCCGCTGATGTCGATGGTCTGAGGCATGTTGCCCACGTCCATGCAGGACACCTGGCGGGGGGTCTTCTTGAAGAGGTCTCTGGGGGGGGCCAGCATCAGCTGGGAGAGGAAGAACTTCTCTGGCTGGGTGATGGGGGGCAGGAAGCCTGGACAGACACACGGTGACACTCAGCGCACCTCCGCAGGAGGACAGGGGACAGGTCGGGAGTCCAGCCGGAGACACCTACCGGACAACACCTTCTCCGGCTCCTCCCCGGCCGGCGCGGGGTTCAGCAGGTGGGCGAACACGGCGGCGAAGGGGTTGGCGGCCAGCGGCTCGGTGCGGTACATCTCCCACAGCAGGTAGAGCGCCGTGAGCCGCTGCGGGGAGCTGGGCAGCAGGTCCGGCTGCTGCAGGAGCATCACCAGCACCGAGCCCACCCGGAAGTGCTCCGCCTTCCCGAAGTAGTGGTGGAAGTGCGTGGAGAGGCTCTCGAAGGTGTTGGAGCAAGCCTCCTCCGACATGATGCTCAGCAGGTTGGACAGTTCCTTCGGAGCGAGGGTCATGGTCTCCTCCCCGGGGTGTTTCCGGTCGGACAGAGCGGAGATCGGACGTTTCACACACCGTTAAGTCCCCACACGAGGGGTCCTAATTCATCGTGGAGGCGGAAGTTTGACAAACGACCGCAAACTTTTGGTTTCTGATCCGTTAGCGGCGAGTTAGCTTAGCAAGCACAGCGGCGCTAAGGGGCATAAAAGCGGCGGCGGCGTCATGACAAACTACGCGCTCCGACCGGGAATCTCCGCTCCAACCGGCTCAGTCCCCGAACAAGAGTCCATGAAAGCGACAAACTGTCGCGAAGTCCCACGAAATAGTCCCACGAAGCTTCTTCCAGGCTGTTAGACACGAGACTGCTCTGAATTAGCCGTTTAAATTCAAGTTTGACCTATGGGGCGAGGTGCATTGTGGGTAGCGTGGTCCCGGTTTCACTTCCGTGTCAACGAGGTCTTTCCACCGTTTACTTGTTTTGAGTGATTTAAACCAATAAATGAATATTCACAATAGAAAAAACATCAGTTTTAGTCTCATGAACTTAAAAACGACTTTTTTTATCCTGAATAAAGTCACTAAAATTAATTTTCGAGCTACTTTTGTATGAGAATGCGGCAGAAAAAGTAGATTTTATTGATGCGGCGTAAAAGTAAATATGAAAAAGCCAAATAAATCCCAATAATCAATATTTTAAATGTGAAACAAGGTGATCCAGAATCTTACAGTCTTGCTCTGATTATTATATCTGATATTGGTGTTTTCTTTATCTTTAACTCTTCAATCAAAACAGAGATTAATACCATTAAACACAGGAGTTCAGCCAGTTTAATCAGTTCATATTGTGTAATTGGTTCCAAAGCAGATTCTCCTGTTGGATTGTTTCTTGTCGTTGACCTTTGAGTCTGCGATGAATGAAACACAGACGCAGAAACGCTGTTCAGACATTTATTCGTAATCTCACGTTTCGTTACAAAGAGCGCCGTGCTCAGCGGAGGCTCAGCGTGCTGAGCAGGAAGCTTCTGTGGACGTCAGGCTCCACCAGACAGGAAGCTGCTGCAGCTCCGCCCGCTCCTTCCTTCAGAAGTGGGAATGTGGCATCAAACGTCGGGATTCACAAACAACAACAAGAGTTGACCAGAAAACGCTGCCGAGCTGCAGCTGCAGCTTCACTCGCTGCAAAACTTTGTGCTTTTTTATTGAATCTTTTCTTCGTAGAAGGAATTTGGCTTCATTAAACACGTTCAAAAAGTTGCGTAACGTTTCTCTTTGGAGGCCACGTACACGTCGCTCTATTTACAATCTGAGAATAAAGTTAACTGACTTTAATCTTGTTTAAAGCTGTAAAAAAAACTAACTTTTCTCCTGCAGTTTCCAAAGCTGCTCTCGTGCGTTTTTCGTCTCAGTGCTGCTTGAAGTTTCCAGTTCATCGGCTCCATTTGTGCTTCACCTTTTATTGTTTATTTATTGGCGGCACTTTGTGCTTCGAGTTCAAACTAAAGACGTGAACAAGACCTTCATAAATAAATCAGAACTCATTAATATGTGAACGTACGAGCGGTTAATATTACAAGAGAACGGACGATCGGAATGAAAAAATAAAGGTTAATATGTCACAAAACTAAGAATACTGATCACTGTACTACGTAGGGTTATTGAGATGTTAGCTCTGTGTGTGTGTGTGTGTGTGTGTGTAGTGTAGTGTAGAAAGTAAAGTGCAGCTGATCAGGTGAACAAGCGTCATGTCAGCTTCAGTTTGTCGTACTCTGGTTTTTGTGGGTAAAAGCTTCTTAAAAAACAACACACAAACGCACAAACACACACTGTTTCCAGGTCCACAGACACACACTCCTGCATTCACGCATTAAGTATGGCACAAGGTTTCCATCTGAGAGCAGGTTCGACCTGAAACCTTCAGACGAAGGGACCCGTCGGCGCCCCCTTCAGGTGGAGCGCAGGCGGCGGATCGGGTGAGTGAAGGCGGGAGGTGAGTTCAACTCGTGGTGGGACGAAGACGCGAGGCGACGACCGCGCGGCGGCTCGGACGCAGCCGAGAACCTTCCGGTGTTCAGGTTTAATCGTCCGTGTGCAGTTCGCCTCCGAAGCAGGAGGGGGCGCAGTGGTTTCATGACGACTGAACAAAACTTATCTATCATCACGGTTTTTTTGTGTGTGTGTGAATTCAGCGTCTCCACACTCGTCACGAAAAGAAAAACAAACACGAGACTCTTTAAAATCGCGATTTTACGGACGGAAAACCAGCAAAATACCCAAGAAGATGTTAACGGACCAATCACAGCCCTCGCTGCTGTGTCGCCTTGACCCGCGGTTACAATTTGTTGCAGGTGCGCGTCAGAAAACACAAGGGGGCGCTGCAGGGATGCGGCGTCACCGCAGCGTCGCCACAATTTGCACTTTTCACATCCGGCATGCAGGCAGAAACTCACACACACGCACACGCATGCACGCACGCACACACACACACACACACACACACACATACACACACACACACACACACTGTAAACTTCAGAGAATCTCCGGCTGGCAGTTTGTTCAGGTCCACGTCAACACAACACAAACACACAAACACAAACAGGCTCAAAGGTTCAGAGTTCGTCATCGTGATGTATCGCCGCGCCAACATTTCTTTTGGTCCCGCCCCCTTTCTCGCTTTCAGCATCTCGGGCTCTTTCTTGGCACGTTATGGCGCCTCCTACAGGCCCGGCAGGGGAACCGATGGCGTTCTCAAATGATGGGTAGTAAACGAATACGAACAGTAAACACTCTGTTTTGTTTCTGACGGCTGACAACGGGACGCTGGCGCTCGCTGAAGGAGCACGGCGTCCCATCAGTGCCAAAAACCTTGATTAAAGAACCCGAGATGCAAAGCATTGTGGGTAAAAAGGCCCTCAGATAAAGGTCAGGTTAATCTCTATCCACTAGAAAACAACAGAACTTTGTTTTCCACTCGTATAAATTTGATTTTTTAAAGAGAAAAATCGATATAATCTTATGGTGCAGGTTGTAAAATTGTACTTTTAAGTAGTTAAAATCTAAAAAAGAGCTTTAAAATATAATTTTTCTTGTTTTTATCCAAATTCGTCGTTTTTTAGACGCATCTCTTTCTGATAAACTGATAGTTTCTCTTTCAGAGCTTCTGGTTGGCTGGTGTGGAACCGAAACACACAAACGTCGACGCCCCCTCTGGGATGTCACCAGGCGGCGGGGGCAGCGGGGGCAGCGGCGCCGCCCCCCCCTCAGTCGGCGTAGTGCATGATGGACTCCACGTAGTTGCCGGGGAAGAGGCCGGTGGTGGCGCTCATGACGCCCTCGAACCAGCCGTCCTCGTTCTTCTTGATGACGTAGATGATCGCCCCCTCCTGGAAGGACAGCTCGTCCTCCTTGTCGGCGGTGTAGTCGTAGATGGCCACCACTGGGGGGCGACGCGCACAAACGCAACGAGTTCAAGCATTAATTTTACACCCTTCTGCCTTTAAGAAGGAAGTTCTGGTAGTAAAGCTGAAAAGGTTCCAGTGCTGGAGGGAGGGGGGGAGGGGGGGGAGGGGGGCGGGGTACCTTTCTCCTGGTAGGTCCGGGGGGCCCACGGCGGGTCCTCCTCGGCGTACGGGTCGTTGTACTCCACCACCGACGAGTCCTCCTCTTCATGCTTCTCCTCGATGGGCTCAGGCGAGAGCACGGGCTCCTCCAATTGGTTGTCGGTGGCCGGGTGGGGGGAAGGAGGCGTGTCCGAGACTGGAGGGGGAGATCCCGCGGTTAGATCAGTTGGGGGGGGGGGGCGGGGCTGGGGCCGGCGGCCGCCGCCGTTCACGAGCCACGGATGGAGGTTAGTGGAGACAGGCGAGACATGGAGAGGGGACTTACTGGACTCCTGAACACGAGCAACAAAACCCATGAGAGGAAGCTGGGGGGTGAACTGGAGCGATGGAGGCGGAGACGCTGCGGACACACGCACAGCCCACGTTACTGAGGGCACCGCCCACGCCGCCACCGGACCCCGGCGAGGGGGGCGGGGCTGCGGCCGTGCACTGGGACATGCGTACCTGGACTCTGGCCGAAACAGGGGCCGCCGTTGACCTGGTTCTGTGCCGGGATGGGCAGGCCGGTCACAGAGGGGGGGCGGCGGTACGGCAGCGACCCCCCCACCTGGGGGGCCTGCTGGCGGGGCTGAGGCCGGTTCATGCTGTAGAACTGGGGGACGATGGGACCTGACGCGGCAGAGAGGGGGCGCCGTTACACGCCGCAGGGCGGCCATCTTTTTTGACCGAGTCGGGAGAAGTTTTGGTGTAAAGTTCGACTGAACAAACTAAATAGTTGTGAAGTGCAGTTCCTGGATATTGAAGGGAGGAAGATGCTCTACAGTCTACTCGAGGAAGCAGTTTGTAGATCTTCATCCTTCACAATAAAAGCACCGAGCGGTTTCTCCTTGGACACTAGAATCTCTCCTGATGTACGAGTCTCATCTCGATCTCGGAGCAGGCAAAGCCTCGGACCCCTGCGGGGGAGCTGATGACCCTCAGAGGGTCCCAGTGAGGTCAGAGCCTCCCTGTCTGACACCTCTGGCAGTGAGATGGAGGATGGGTGGGGGTGGGGTGGGGTGGGGTGGGGTGGGGGGGGACACAGAGAGAGACGGCAGGACAGGATGAGGTTCAGACGGCTCGCCGTCAGGGACACTCACCTTCAGCAGGCGATGAAGAAGAGGAAGAGGAGGAGAAGAGTGGAGGAGGAGGAGGAGCAGGAGGAAGGAGAAGGGGCTGCTCCGACGGGAGCTCGGACGTGTCGGGGGAGGGGTTAGCGGGCGGGGAGGTGCCGGCGCTCGGCGTGTGCGGCCGCGAGCCGAGCTTGGGGGAGGAGTCGGCGTGCTGCGAGGGAGAGTTCGGTGGCAAAGGTGCGCTGGGTTGTGTTAGGGTGGTGGTGGAGGAGGAGGAGGAGGAGAAGGAGGAGGGCGTGGGGGAAGGCGAGGGGGAGGAGTTAGGAGCGGTGGAGGAGGAGCTCGCCGGTCCGGCGGTCGGAGAAACTTGAGGAGGGAAGGAGTTACAAAGAGAGGAGGAGGAAGAGGAGGGGGAGGTGAAAAGGTCAGAGCAGAGGAGGCTGCACACAGGAAACGCTTCATCTCTGGCTGCTCAACACACCACCTGCTGGTGCAAACTGGCGTTGCAGGACTAAACGGCGAGTTGGTTAACTGGCTCGTGGGTTCACTTGCAGCAGGCTCCAGTTAGTTAGTGATCGGTTACATTGGTTCAGCCAGTATGACGACTGACAGGAAGAAAAAATGACTTCATGCACCTTAAATAACTGGAAAAGGGTGTGTGTGCGTTTGTGTGTGTGTGAGTGTGTGTGTGTGTGTGTGTGTGTGTGTGTGTGTGTGTGTGTGTGTGTCACCTGGGAACGTGGATGGCGGCGAGGGTGTCGGCACGGCGATGGGAATGCCCACGCTTCCGCTGCCGCTGTTTTCTCGGCTGCTGCTGCGACTGCTGCTGCTGGGATGACTCCCCCCACTGCTGCCACTACACACACACACACACACACACACACACACACACACACACACACACACACACACACACACACACACACACAC
>JASSRZ010000023.1:1171290-1181290 GCA_032164315.1 Malacoctenus gilli
ACAGACAGACAGACACAGACACACACACAGAAAGACAGACAGACACACACAAACACACACACAGAAAGACACACAGAAAGACACACAGACACAGACAGACAGACAGACACAGACACACACACAGAAAGACAGACAGACACACACAAACACACACACAGAAAGACACACAGACACACACACAGAAAGACACACAGACACAGACAGACAGACAGACACAGACACACACACAGAAAGACAGACGGACACACAGACACACACACAGAAAGACACACAGACACACACACAGAAAGACACACAGACACACACAGACAGACAGACACAGACACACACACAGAAAGACAGACAGACAGACACAGACACACACACACACACACACACAGACACAAACACACACACACAGACACACACACACACTTCAAAAATCAAAAGCAGATCTGGAAAACTTTTCAGAGCTTTTACTCTGAAGGCTCTCGCTTTTGCATCCTTTTGCAAAAGTGTGTGTGTGTAGCAGTGTCAGAGTGTGAGCCGTGTGTGCAGCGTGCGTCCCTGCGTCCCACCTGGCTGGTTCTCGGACACTCTGCAGTAGGAGTTCCTCTGGTACTCGCCGCTCAGGTGCCAGCTGAACTCCTGGCTGAAGGGGCAGAAGTCTGCGATCTCCACGGCGCCGCCGAAGAACGACAGCTGGTCGGGGGCCACGTCGGGGATCCGCTCAAAGTACTGACACACACACACACACACACACACACACACACACACACACACACACACACACACACACACACACACACACACACAATTTCAACCATCGAACAAAGTCGTGGTGCGCCAACAACACGGAGCGTTTCTTTCTGATCCTTCACGTGTTCGTCATCAGACGAGACTTCAGGTGTGACCTGGGGTTCCGGGGTACCTGGTACTCGAGCGGCAGCTCCTGCGGGTACTTCTGCAGGTTGCACACGGCCACGGCCAGCTGATCCTGCCGGCAGGTGAGCTGGAGAGGAGACGCCCGCACCGTGTCGCAGTACGGCGTGACGGCGTGGCGCCTGCGGAGCACAAGGCAACAGAGGTGAGCCTCGGGTGGGTTCTCCCGGAGGGGCGGGGCTTCGGAGGGCGCGCCAGTCGCACCTCTGCCTCTGCCGGTCCATCCAGAACTTGCAGCTCTTCATGACGAAGTCGCAGCCCAGGCCTCGGCCCCAGTCCAGCCGCTGGGCCATGCTGTAGTTGGCGCGGTACCAGCCGCTGTCCTCCATGATGGCCAGCGTCAGCCGCGAGAAGACCCGGTTCTGGGTGTGGGAGCCCGTCATGGCCTCGTTCTGGCGGGACGGAGGAACCGGGACGCGCCCGTGAGCTCTCGGAACAAACGGCGGTCCTCGGAGGGCCACGGAGGGCCCCGGAGGGCCCCAGAGGGCCCCAGAGCGACCCACCTCCAGCAGCCTCTTCTCCCAGTGGTTGAGCTCGGTTCCTGTCCCTCCCTGGTTCTCCAGCTCCATCCCCTCCAAGATGGGACAGTTGAAGTGTCTCCGGGCTTCCTCCTGGACAGACGCAGAGACACCTGATCAGAGACTCCGGTGAAAACGCCTCCATCTACGACGTGGACGTCCTCCGCATGCAGGGGACCTGACGAGGGGACCTGATGTCTCAGTGATGACTAAGGAGACTCAGAAGGACGGTTTCTCACCACGACTCGAGGGGTGACGAGGACGTGCACCTGGTGTCGCACCATCACGCCCCCCCTGATGTCCCACAGCCTGCTGACCCTCCTGATCACGGCCTCGCTCCACTGGTACAGGCCCAGGCTGACACACACACACACGGAGTTAACACCCACGTGCTCCCTGGGGGCCTCCACTCAGATCAGCTGCTGCTCACCTCTCGTTGAAAGCCGGCAGGCCGCTGGCGAAGCGCGGCGTCAGAGGTTTGCCGTCGTCGTCGTGGTAGAAGGCGAAGAGACCGGCTGAGAACCCCTGGTGGCCGACAGAGGAACAGCACGCAGAGGGAGTTCAGCAGCAGCTCAAAGTACCCACCCAAAGTGTGAATGAAACTTTTCTCCACCAGTGAGTTCACTCGATGACAGCGAGGCAGCGAAACCGGCGCCGAGCATCAGCTGAGCCGCTGTAATTCGCCCAGTGGTAACATCTAATGAGATCTGGACAACACCACTGAACCGTGTGTGTGTGCGTGTGTGTGTGTGTGTGTGTGTGTGTGCGTGTGTAGCTCTGTGACTGACCAGAGCGTGGATGATCTCATGCTTGACTGTCGACAGCATCCCTTCAAACTCCTGAGGCTGAGAGGAGATCATGGCAGGACACAGGTTGGCATAGCCTGCAACAGGTCTACACACACACACACACACACACACACACACACACACACACATAATCCTCCACTGAGCCAGTTTCAGGGATCAAACTGGAGCTTCTTTCCTTTCACAATTCAATTTTCAACTAAACTAAACTCAAAGACGACAAACTGCGCCACCTTCTGGTATAAATTGGTAATAAACTAAATCTGGCCGTCACGTGTTGGAACTGGTGTTCGATATGGTGCGAGGCCTTCGTCGTCGTCGTCGTCGTGCTCTGTGGTCGGTCCTCACCTGTCTAGCTCCGCCTCCAGCTGGCAGTAGGCGGCGTAGGCCACGATGTTTTCCTGGCCGCAGCGCTCGGTGGTGACGCCGCTGACGTACAGCACGAAGTCGGAGCCCTCCACGCCGGGGCCGTCCGGGGGCCCCGCGGGGCCGCAGGACTTGCCGGACTCGCTGCACACTTTGCATTGCTGGGAGGGAGGGAGAGAGCACGCCGCGGAGGGGGGGGGACGAAGAGTCAGAGCGACGGCAGACCAACGACAGTTCCCGGGGCTTTTAAAAGTCACCGGTTCTACCTGCAGGTGGTGCTGCGGCACGGTGACGGGGCCGCATCTGGTGACGTCGGCGCAGGCCTCCTGGCAGTAGCGATGAGGGTCGTCTCTCTTCCTCATGTACTGGTTGGTGGCACATTGTCTGTTCACAGGGACGCAACAAGCAGCGCGCGACTTTATTTCGTTTCCCCTGAAGGAAAAGGAGTCTCCGTTCATGAAACGGAGAAGCGCTGCGATTGGCTGAGGGACGAGTGGCGCCTCACGCACCTGCTGAGCAGCACAGGCCCCACCCGCCGCCGCACGCTGAAGGCCCGCTGCAGGTAGTCGATGGCCTGAGGAAACAGCTTGTCCTGAGGACACACACACACACACACACACCTGTTTGTATCTACAGACAGGTAAACGCTGTTCCAGCTCCGCCTCGTTGGCTCACCTTCACCAGCCGCCTCTTGTCTGCAGGGAGTCTGTGGGCAGAGAGCAGCAGGTGTCAACTGGACGACAACGACCGCGTTCATCGAACGAAATCTGCTGCGGCGCCTTCGGGGGCTCGATGATCAGGGGGTCACCGCGCTGCGGGACGCTGCGGGACGCTGCGGTACTCACTGGTCCACGCTGCTGTCGTAGATGATCTTGATCTTCAGCTGCAGGTCGTCAGGAGAGCTCCTCTTGGTCAGGCGGTCCGGCTTCAAATACACATGGTGCACAAACTGCCAAGAGCCAAAATTGAAACGAAAACTGTTAAAAAACTGTACCTGGAATTGTTATTGTACCAAAAACCCCTTTAAAGTTGATATAATTGTTCAGAATATAGTTTATTTTATGACAATAAGACATTTAAATGTCGAGTACAGCGACAAAAACGTTGTTTTTGAGACCTGCATGGATAAAAAAAAAGATAAAAAATCTGGTTCATATTTTTTTGTTACAAGTTTGCCGTCGAATTGCTCTGATTCATCTTCACTTCCGCTATGACTTTTATTCTGAAGTCCTGCACCCGGATGTGTTCCTCCGGTTGTTGCTAGGCAAACGCCAGCCGAAGCGAACCGACCCGAAGTGAGGCTGTGAAACGACGCTTTTAACGCAGAAGACAGCAGCCGCTTCTTAGCCGCAGCTCAGCTGTCAACGCCGGCAGACAGCTGAAGTTTTATCCGCTGGGACTGGACGCGAGAGCATAGTCGACGCTACAGCAAGCAGGCCCGTTTGGCCGCTCCATTGAAGTCAGGCTATGATTGAGGGTTTGCTGAAAGTTAACAGGATCTGCTCAACAACTACACGTTATAAACACGTTACGAACCTTTAAACTGTGTTTTAGGCCAAAAAAAGCCGATTGTAGAAGATTTAAACGACTTGGTGTCACACAATTTAGACTCTATTCACCTTCAGAGTTCACAGACATTAAACTGCTTATCAGAGCCACTAAATACAAAGATAAAGATCCTAAAATCTTAGTTTTTTTTGTTGGATAATCAGATAAATATGACTACTTTTTACATCTTCGTTATCAAATGATTGTTATTAGCACACCAAATACAATCAAATGATATCTGACTTCGTGTTTAAACAGTTAAAAGGGAAACAAAGCTTTAATAAATCAGTTCACGATTAAAGAGCTTTAATGTGGGAAAATCGACATTTCTTTGAAAACAATCGTGATAGAACAGCTTAGTAAATTATTCTTTATTTAACGGCTTTCGATGCTTTTCCATTTTTCCTTCTGATTTCTCCAAAATTAGGAGATAAGAAGGAAAATAGTTCTATTGCGAGGCCAACTTCGTCTCTCGCTGCCTTAGCCGAGCCTAGCCTAGCTTAGCTTAGCCTGGACGTCAACACCGCAGCCAGCCGGCGCTCACCTCGTCGGGACCGGGGGCTCGGTGCTTGCAGGTGCCGTGACAGTTCGCCAGGACGGCCAGGAGCGACAGGGTGAGGGCGGGGCCGAGGAGGGACCAGGGCACGGAGGGCTTTCCATCCCCGCTCAGCCTCGGCTCCATCCTCCGGCCTGCCCAACGAGCGCGGCTCGGCAGCCCGAAGCCAGCAGCGGAACCTCCCCCAGTCTCGGTCCGGTCGTCTCGCCGCCTGTTTGGTTCATCGCTCGCGGGGTGCTGAATCAGCGCATGGCTGCATCCCGGGGGAACGGCCGAGGCGGGGCTGGATGAAGCGGGTCCGAAGGGGGCGGCGGTGATGACAGGAGCGCCGGCCGGTGAACAGCTGAGGGCGTGCGGCTGACCGCTGCGGCTGGTCCCGGTTTGTTGCTCCGAGTCAGCTGGACGGAGACGCCGGTGCTCCAAAGATCGTCTGCGATCAAGATGAGTCACTCCAGCTCGGACGTCGGTTGTTTTCGTCGTTGCGGTTATTTTTCCCTCCGACTTTTCTTTACATTAAGAAGTGAAATAAAACCCGTTCTTCACAACAATATTTCACGGTGGAATTGGACAGATTATTGACAAATAATTGTTTTTTTTCTTTAGGACCGGTTTGTTTCTGCGATGTCCGAATTGGCCTCTAGGGGGCAGCAAAACACAGGAGCGACTGGCGTCTCTCCACATGTCCTATCAATTTTCTGCCCCGTGTCGTTTTGTTTGCGAGTCTGCCAGCATATAAATTTGTGCAGATGTGCAACAGATTTGCCGCCGCGCCGAATCGCCTGCGAGGCGCTTTCGGTGACATCCGAGTCTGCAAAGAACGACCGGCTTGAGCGTCTGTTTGGACTCGCTGTGGGTTTCACTGTGTCGTTTCTTTCCTTTGAGGGTCTTTGTTGCTGTGACTTGGGTGTTTTCCCACGCTGTGACAGCACCACGTCCCAAATGTAATTGACGGGCTTCAAGAAGACGACGTAAATGTGATTAAGTGGAGAGATTTGAGTGACGGACCAATGAAAAGACTCCCTGTGCTGGTTTCTAACGCTCCACTGACTCCAAACAGCAGTTGTTCATTAGACGGATGAGCCTGAACGCCTCATGGAGGAAACCTGCACGCTGAGGAAGAACATGCAAACTCAAGGAACAGAAGAAGACAGAAACTCTGAGATCAGCTCCAACAACTTGAACCAGTTTAATACCACAAACTGTTGGACTGAGCGTCTCTGCCCGCAGAGACCGGATTACAGGACGGACGTGAGACAATCGTCCGCAATATTGATGCAACGCCATGTTTGGGCTCTAGGTGGCAGGAGTGAGGTAAAGCGCCTCGGAGTTTCATTAACTCTTGCAGGAATTTTGCTGTTTCCTCAGTTTTTGAGCCAGATTAACTGAAAGCGCCACCTTTGGGTACGAATTGGTACTGAAAGACTGACCGAGTAAATTTTTTGGCAACACGTTTTAGGTTTTCTGAGTGGAAATGTTACAAACTGAACTCATACAGCAACAAAATATGGATTCTGTTTGTCACTGCTTCCTTTGACCTTCAGAATAAGAGCTTTGTAACAACTGTGCTGCTTCTCTTCTGCTTTCTAATGGCTGTGTTTACACTGCCACGACAGAACGGACTGAAATCCTGCAGGATTGAACATGGGATGTATTTAAAAGCACTTTGAGAAGTAAATCTGTTCAATATGTAGTAAAACATCAGATGTGACTTTAAGGCAGGAAACAGCTGCTCAACAGTAAAAATGTGCTGATGTTTTGTCACAAAAGAAACAATAAAAACGTTCATTTTCATGTTTTCGTACATCTGCGGCCTTTTCAGACACAACTTCCTGGAGTTCTTCAAACTTCCCACTTCCCTCTGAAATTCCCAGTTGGACTGGAGCTGATGCTTCTTTACACGAAGGTGCAAAATACCTTGACGATAGTTTTAACTGTTCCTGAAAGTGTTTTTTGAAGACCGTCTGTGATCATTTATCGTCGTCGTCCTTTGATGTTTTAAGCGCGAAACACGTGGAAACGACCTCGCCGCGACTCCTAAATCACATTTTCTGCCCTGCGGTCACTGATGAGTCTCTTCCAGTGTCTGCAAGCGGGACACAAAGAGCCCTCAGCCGGCGGCGGCGGCGCCCCCGGCGTGGGAACCCGCGTGGAGCGAGGGGCGACGGGAAGGACGGCGCAAAGTCTCATCCGGCCTGGAGAGGAGGAGACGATCTGCTCGGCATCGGAGTCCGCTCTGTCTCCGTCTCACTCCTGCCTCCTCACACCTGTCCTTCTCCTTCCTCCTGCTCCTCCTCAAGCTCCTCCTCCTCGCCTCTTTCCCGGACCGCTCCTCCCACCACGGCCTCCTCCTCCTCCTCCTCCTCCTCGCCGTGCTGCAGGGCGTTGAAGCGCTCCACCACGCAGTGCGCCGTCAGCCTGGCCTCGGGGTCGTGGTCCCAGCACTCGGTGACGGTGGAGCAGAAGACGCTCATCCCCTGAAAAAGGACACGAGACAGGAAGTGATGAGACAGGAAGTGACGGGACAGGAAGTGACGAGACAGGAAGTGCCGAGACAGGAAGTGCCGAGACAAACGTGCTCCGAGGACAGACGAGACTTTCGATCTGAGAGGACTGAAGGCGTCACAGCCGGGGGGCTAGGTTCTGTTTTCGTGAAGTTCCGACTGACCCCGGACGCCGCGGCGTGAGTGGGCGGGGCCTTCGTCCGTACCTGCTGCTGCGTCCACGCCGAGGGGATGTCGGGCCGCCCTCGGTCCCGCAGCACCAGGTCCCTCATGCTGTCCACGCACGGCTGCTCGCAGACCTTGGAGCCGAACGCCGGCTCGTAGCTCTTCACCTCTGCGGCGGCACAAAGCAGACCCGCGCGTGAGTTCTCCGGTTAGTCTCACCTGTCCACCGGAAGGGCCGGGGGGGGCGGGGCCTACCTCCGACGGCGAGGCAGCGGGACGCCATCTCCCACAGCACCAGCGCCATGGAGTACACGTCCATCTGTTTGAAGGCCTCCAGGTCCTCCAGGTTCACCCTGGACTCCAGCACCTCGGGGGCCATGTAGCGCGCCGTGCCCACCTGCAGCGGGTCGGCGCCACCGTCAGTCGGGTTCGCCGCTTCGCGATTGGTCGAAGGGGGCTCGGAGGAGTCGCGGGAAGCGGCCGCTCACCTGTCCGCTGTTGGCGTAGTCGTCCACGGTCAGCGAGAGGTCGAGTCTCAGCGCCAGGCCGAAGTCGCACAGCGCGCACGCCTGCCGGCTCTTCACCAGGATGTTGCTGCTCTTCAGGTCTCGGTGGGCGACGGGCACCTGCGGCGACACACGAGCGGCCGCACGCTGAGTCCCGCGGGACCCCCCCGGCACCGAGGACCGGGGGCCTCGGGGGCCTCACGGACCTCACGGACCGCCTTCGCCGCCGTTCCTCCGATCTTACCTTGGGAGCGCCGCTGGACGTGGCGTCGCTGTGAAGGTGAGCCAAGCCTTGGGCGATGCTGGCCGCCATGGCGAGCAGCTCCTCCCAGCTCAGCGTGTTGGCCGTCAGGAACTCCTGCAGGTTCCCCAGGCCGTGGTAGGCCAGGACCAGCCAGTAGGTCCTGGGGGCGTGGCCCACCGCGCCCCTCTCCTCCGCCGCCAGGAACTGGACCACGTGGTCGTGCTGCAGCTCGGGGTCGGAGAAGATGGAGCACTCGTTCCTCCAGGACGCGTACTCCACGGCGGGGAAGACCTTCACCGCCACCGTCTGGTAGCCGCCGGCTCCGCCCCGCTCCGCCTCAAGGAGCCGCCCCTTCCACACCTCAGCGAAGCGCCCCTTCCCCACCAGCTCCTCCAGCTTGACGGGCAGCAGCTCGCCGGCTCGGCTCTGCCAGCCCGCCGCGGCGCCGAGCGGGCGGTCGCCGCGAGACGGCAGCTTGGCGTTGGACCGGTCTCCTTCGGCCCCGGGCCCCGTCGCCCCTCCCGGCCCGCCGGCGCCGCCGCACTGGAGGTCCAGCGCCTGGTAGAGCTCGGCCGCCCGCTTGTTGGGCCAGTCGGGGCGGGAAGGAGGACCCGGTTTGTCGGGGCGGCGGACGCGGTAGAAGTAGAAGGCGGTGACGGCGACGACGGCCACCAGGACGGGCGGCACCAGACTGACCACCACCACCGGGATCACGTCTTTGCTCTGCAGCCTGGAGAAACCTGCGCACGCACACACACATCCGTCACGTCCTCCACCGTCACCGCCGCCGTCGTCTCCACCCCCCCCTCGCTCACCGTTGGCTCCTTTGTCGAAGATGAGCTTGTCGTTGCACTCATGTTCGCCCTGGCAGCCGCACACCATCATGGCGCCCTCGGCGGCCGGCTGGGGCACCATGTGACACTCCCTGCTGGTGAAGTTGAGCAGCAGGGCGGGGTCGACGCCCTCTAGCGGCAGCGTCGGGTGGTGGCACATGGTGTGGACCGTCATGGTGTCATTGGACTTCCTCCTGGGGGAGGACAGGAAACGAAGGATGGATGGATGGATGAGTGTCTTTTTACTGTCTGTAGAATAAAGTTTGTCTGAGACGAACTGAGGACAAAGGGAACAGAAAGTACTCGAGTAACAATAAAAGTATCCAGTTACTCGTGTGAAGCTCGCTGCTTGTGTAGCGACTCCGCTAAGCGGTCGCGTTTCCCCTCCTTCTTCTTATCATCGGTTTCCTGCAGAGATCTGGGAGGGTCGGCGCGCTGACGTGAACAGGAAATGAGAGTGGGTGCAGCGGTGGAGGAGGAGGAGGGGGGGGGGGGCAGCGGGGGGATCCCGGCGACGCTGGCTTATCCAAACAGGAGCAACAATCTGTGGTGAGACGCTTGCAACCGCCGCAGTCTCGCAAGCTGCCGCGTCAGAGCCGAGAAGCTTTGAGCTCGGAGAACCAATCGGGACGCTGCGGAGCCGCGGATTCAGGAGGACGCAGGAGAGCCGTGACCGCACGCTGACCGGCCGGCCAGGCCACGCCCATTCCCTCTCGACACAACGACGACCTGACTAAGGACTGAAGTCGCTGACTGTTGCACTGAAGTTTAAATCCACAACCAAACCGACCACGAACAGAAAAAGTAGCGACAAAGTCCAAACACACACAGAGACACAAGAAGCCGAAGCCGCCGTCAGTGGAAACAAACCGATTGGACGGAACAAAGAAACAAAAACATGAAACAAAAAGAAGAAAAACGCTTCTTTTTCTCCCAGAAGAAAAAACTGAATCTCAGCAAAACCTGAAACGATCCAGAGACACAAAACAAGAAGACCAAACAACACAAATCATCCTAAACAACCACAAAGACACAC
>JASSRZ010000023.1:1198481-1209385 GCA_032164315.1 Malacoctenus gilli
CTCTCTCTCTCTCTCTCTCTCTCTCTCTCTCTCTCTCTCTCTCTCTCTCTCTCTCTCTCTCTCTCTCTCCCCCCCCACCCCCCCTCTCTCTCTCTCCTCGACGTTCAGCTGACCTACATTATGAAGCTGCTAAAATTAGTTTCTGCCCAGGAAACGGCGCGCTGCCTTTGAAGTCCTGACGAGTGTGTCCCTCCTGAGCTGCCGTAGGCTGCAAACGGAGCGCCGCAGCCATGTGCATTACAACGAGGCAGCAGAAGTGGGCCAGTGTGTGTGTGTGTGTGTGTGTGTGCGGACTGCAGTTACTGCTGAAACAGGCGGCGTAACACTGACATACAAACAGTATGTGGGACCACACAGTCAGCTGCTGCTACATGTCCACACACACACGCACGCGCGCACGCACACACATCTGCAGCGGCTCTAATGAGTGCTGCTAATTGCGCCCTCAGCCTAATCACTGCTGCAGGAATTACATGTCATAATCTGCCCGGAACCTCAGAGCCACATGAGGCCCCGCCCCCTTTTTAATCTGGAGCCCCAGATTGAAGCCACATCAGGCGTCTGTCTGGCCGCGACGTGCGGACAGACGGACAGCGGAGACGCGGAGACGCGCTGCGAGCTGGTCGCGGCGTCGGCGGGAACGGCAGCGGGAGACGCCGAGACACTGAGCGTGTGTGTGTGTGTATATGTGTGTGTGTGTGGGTCTAAAAGGAGAGAATTTTAGAGAATGGCCATCTGACTCTGAGCTAATACATGCAAGTAAATATCCGTGTGTGTGTGTGTGTGTGTGTGTGTGTGTCGCCCGCTCCGATTATCCTGCAGATCTGCTGGCGTTCTCTCACATCCAATCAAGGCACCTCATCGCCATCATTATCCAATCAAATCATGACATCGTCGATCCAATCAGAATAAAGCCTACTTACGTCCTTGCATTTAATGCCCACACACACACACACACACACACACACACACACACACACTCAGATAAAACTTTGCCTTAAGAGGCTGCAGCTTTGGCTTAACTTCAGCTCTACTTTAGCTTTAGCTGAGCGGCAGCGACGGAGGATCAAACAATCACTTTCTGTCCACTTCGCGTTTGACCGGTCAGTGAAACGGTTGGATCGACACCGCTGATCCCCAGTCAGTGCCCGAGCATCGGCGCTCGGAGCGTCAGCCGACACCGGCAGACCTCGGCTCGGTTTCCGGTGAACAATCGGCGAAGCGATCGGAGTCACGCGCACGGAAACACAAACAACAAAGTAAACAAGGCGCGCGAGCCGGCGGCTGATCTGAGCTCAGCAGCAATTAGCCAAAGCTGCTCCGTTTATCGGCATCGACCGCTGCTCCTCATCAGCTCAGCTCCATGAACCGTCGCTGGCCGGGCTCCCGGCACGCGCACGCTGCTGCTGCTGCTGCTGCTGCAACGCCAGCCAATCACAAGCCTCGTGCTGCCACGCAGGTTCCCTGTACTTTCAACGGGACGGTTCCTGCAGATAGGGGGAGCAGCCAGCGGCCGACGCCGTTTCCATGGCATCAGCCGGCTGCTACGTGCCACTAACGTCCACGTGGACGGAGGCGCCAAAGGTTTCCGTCGTCGCCGCCGTGACATCACTTCCTCTGACAGGTACCGGCCGCCGCAGGCTGCTCCCGCATCTACTCTGAGAACAAACCGTCGACCCGCCGCCTGATGGGCCTCGCGTCGAAGGTCGAAGCACACCGACGAGCAGGAACCACAAAGCTCCGCGGCCGCCGGGCGCTTTGTGTCCTCGCCTCCGTCCAATCGGCAGGCTCGGACCGTTGACGACGCCGTTTTCTGATTGGTTGTTTGGGGACGGAGACGCTTTGTGGTTTCACTGCACAAACGGGACGAACGAAGCCCCCCAGGAGGGACAGACGGGAGGAGGAGGAGGAGGAGGCGTGAGCATGCAGGGTGGCTGAGACATGCAGGAAGAGGAAGGTGAGAAGAGGTGTGGTGGGGGGGGGGGTGAGGGGGGGTGAGGGGGAGTCACCTTGGTCAGCAGGTGGGAGGGTTTCCCTGCAATGTTTCTCAGAATCAGAGAGGTTTCCCTGTCCAGATACGAGTGCTTGAAAAGGAGACAGACAGAGACAGACTGTGAGTCCTCCGACGGCTGCGGGAGACGGACACCTGTGGACGAGATCAGTGCGGTGAGCAGAGGACGGCGGAGACGCGGCGGGACGGACGCGGGGAGCTGGAGGACGGGGGACACCTGGCGCACGCCGGACCGAACGTCCGAAGGAGGCGGAGCCAACTCGGACGGACCGAACCGGCGGCTCCGCTGCCTCCAGCAAACCAGGGACGGGAGCAGCCCGCCGTCCACTGTAGCGTCCAGGCAGTCCTTCATTCCTGACGCGTCGGGCTTATGGCGAAACAGGAGGACGGATTCACTGCCGTTCGCCTGAAGGGGGCGCCAGCGAGGGACGCAAACGGAACCAGTCGCTTTCTGACTGAGCGACGCGTTTGAGCTCCAGTGGTGGCCAGAGATCCTGTGAGGCTGCGGGACCGTCCACACTGTAATCTCCTCTGTGTGTGTGTGTGTGTGTGTGTGTGTGTGTGTGTGTGTGTGTGTGTGTGTGTGTGAGTGAGTGTGTGTTTGCTTCAATCACTAGAAACCATTTTATAGAAAGCATTAGTTCTCCTGGTTACAGATTAAAAATGATATTGAGGTCAAACACACACGATTACACTCTGACATTTTCCCTTCGCCCAAGATCTGACCAACCACAGCCAAGTGCGTGTGTGTGTGTGTGTGTGTGTGTGTGTGTGTGTGTGGAGCCTTTATTCCGCGCTGGAGGACGGCTGAGGGACTCGAACGGAGGATTAGCGAGTCCTGAATCGTGGTTATTTTCGCCGCTCTTCACGAAGCAGAAACTGCATCGAGTCCCAGTTTTAATGAGCGGCGCTCGAGGCGACCCCCGACCTCCAACCCCCCCCTCACCCCCCCCCCCCCTTAATATTTGCACGGTTCTGGCCCTGTTGTTGTTGTTGTTGTTGTTGTGGTGCTGCTGCTGGCGGCTCCGTGCTGACTCACTCCGGCCTCTGGTCTCGTCTCCGCTCCGCCTCGCCGCAGGTCAGAGGAGGCGCCGACCCGCCGGGCGCCAATCCCCCGTCAGTACGACTCCCTAACAAGTACCCGAGGTCAACGCAGTACTTTGAGATACCCGCGTTTTTGTACATGCCTGTAAATGCGGCACTTCATTGCGAGGACACACGCACACACGCACAGAGGTCGAGGCGGTCCGTCCCGCGCCGCCTCACTGGGACAGACGGACATTGTTGGACACCTCGTGTCGTCTCACCTCGGCGATGTGATGCGCTTGACCGCCTCCCTCCGCCGCAGGTGGCGCCACCGAGGACGGCTGGCCGTCCGCCTCGCCGGAGCGCAGGACGCTGTCCAGCGAGTCCATAGAAGACGCCGAGTTGACGGAGACCCCGGAGGCCGACGTGACGGAGGAGCGCGAGGAGTGCACGATGGAGCGCGCCTGAAACGAGACCATCAGGGCGGCGGCGGCGCCGCGTCATCGTCTGCGGGCGTGGCGTTCGGAGACCCGGCGCGCGGAGCGGCGCTCACCTCGTGGTCGCTCACGGTGCCGACCGAGCCAGTGCGGCGGTGCTGTCGTTGGGACGAGCCGGGCCGTCGCATGGAGGCGGTGGACGTGTAGGAGGAGGCGGAGCTAAGCGAGTGGGAGGAGGTCTGGCGAGCAGCTTCGTCCATGCTGAGGGACGCCTGAATGAAGACGCGCCGAGGACAGAAGGTGAGGGACGGACGGAGCGATGGACGGGCTCTCACACACACACACACACGCACGCACGCACACCTTCTCCAGCTGGGCGGTGATGTCGTCCAGGCTGAAGTTGGACGCCAGCGCCGGCCTCCCGGCGTGCCCGCCGGGCGCCCTGATGGTGCCGGCCGGCGACGCCCGGGTGCTGCTGCTGCTGCTGCTGGCCCCGCTGCTGCACCCCCCTCCCCCTCCCCCGCCCCCTCCCCCGCCCACGCTGTTGCTGCCACAGGCAGCGCCTGCGCCACTGCTGCCCCCTGCTGCCTGCTGCCTGCTGCTGCGCCCTGCTGGAGGCTTCTGGCGGACCTGCGGGTGGATGAAAGGGAGGCGTCAGAAAGCGCAAACCGAGCGGAACGGACGCCGCGAAGCCGCCGCTAAACGGACTCCCGTCTGAGCTGCGAAGCCATTTGGACCCAGATGTGGTCAGGAGAGCTTCCTGCCTTCCTGGTCGGCCCGTGGCAGCGAGTGGCCGTGACCGGGTGAGAGGAACGGAGGTGAGAGCAACAGGTGAGAGCAACAGGTGAGTACCTTGGTGTCGGTCAGGCCCAGGCGGGCCATGCTGCTGCTGCTGCTGCCGCCGCCGGCGCCGCCACCCGGCTTGGCGCCCACCGTGCTGAGCTCCTGTTCAATGGAGCAGAGGTCGGCCATGAGAGCGTCCAGGTCCACGTTGTCCCCCTGATTCAGAGCCTCTGCGCACACACACACACGCACACACACGTCGTGTGAGTTGTGGAGAACACACACAATAAATGGGTGGAGAAAGGCGGCTGCGAGTCTGACCGTTGATGTTGTAGATGGAGAATCTGTAGGAGAAGTTGGCCATGTTGGTTTCCTGCCTGAGGGGGGCTTTCTGTTGGGGGGGCCGCTCAGGGCGCCCATCGTCCAGGCTCTACACACACACACAGACACACACAGACGGTGTGTGAAGCCAACCTGTGCCGCTGGCAGCTCGGGGGGGGCTCGGCTGCCGTCCCACCTGTGTGAGCTTGTCCAGCTCTCCCAGCCAGGCTCCGAACATCTTGTCCAGGTCCTGGTCCTCCTTGTCGCTGTCCTCCTCTTCGTCCTCCTCCTCCTCCCCCCTCACCTCCACCTCCTCGTCTGACAGCTGCTCCATCTGACCACCGACACAAAGGGGAAAGAGCAGAATGAGCGCCGGCTTCTGGCCTGCGGCTCCGCCTGGTGGCCAAATGTCTGCACTGCGTCAACACGTCGCGTCGCAGACGGAGACGCCGGCGGCCCCCACGGATCTACGGACGCTGAGGGTCCAGGTCAGACACACGGAGGTCACATGTTCCAACATGGAGGCACAAAGGTCGAAGGCGGAACGAAGGCCGAACATCCAACCGGCAAAATCTGATCAAACGGCGAGACGGCAACGAGCAGAAATGTTCATTTTTGCGTCCCTTGTTTTTGTCCGTGTGGACAAAGGGCAGCCAGAGGTCACAGCGATGCTCGTGGACACCACGGACACTCGCGTCGTCCAGCGAGACGAACCACCGCGAGCGTTGATCTCTCACAGCTCTGAAAACGCGCTGCTGCCGCCGGAGTCCGAAAAAGGCGCCGAAGACTCTCGATCAGCCTGAGACCGAACCACCAAAAAAGCGTCTCCGTGGAGGACGGCGGCCGGAGAGCAGCGCTCCGACGTGGGGACCAAACAGCTGCTGCGTCGGTGATCAACGGCGCGGTCGCGGCACCGACGGCACCAAACTCCGAAGCTCCAGACGGAGCAGCTAAAGTCTATATCCAGGTTTTGTCCTCAACCGCAAAGAAGGCGTCGATGGACACGAAGGGGGACGAGCACGGAGCCTTGAGGGACACCTTTGCTGTTGAGGACCGTGTCTGTCTGCTGTACAGACTATGGGATGGAGTTCGGCTTGCGGAGGACGAGCCGGACGTCCGTGTCCACGGCCGTCCTCCTGCGGACGCCCGACGACCCCGAGCGTGGACCCGCCGGCGCTGCGCTATTCCTGGGTGACGGGTGCTCCCTTCACTCGGGGGGGATCCGACCAGCCAACACACACAAGATTAGAGAGCGCAACACCACGCAACCACACTGAAAGGCTCACACACACACACACACACCTACACAAACGCATGAACACACACGCACACGCTGAGGAGCGGCGCTACAATTAGATCCCTGTGGTTTGCAAGGCCTGTCATTTCGCCTGCAGGGTGAGCCAAGCGTGTGTGTGTGTGTGTGTGTGTGTGTGTGTGTGTGTGTGTGTGTGTGTGAGGACGGCTCAGGGACCAGAGGAGCGTTGTGAAAGCTCTCACAGCTGCTTCCTGGTGGACGAGCGACATGCAGCTCCTTCCTGTGCAGCGCCGCTCGCGCAGGAAGACCACCGTCACTGGAGCAGCTTCCCGTCAGCGTCCGTCCTCCTCGTGTCCGTCCCGCCAGCGTCCCTCCTCCGCATCCCACCGAAGACGGTCCAAGGGACAATTTAACATCAAACGTCGCAGCAAAGCGGATCCTGCAATGCCAGTCTGTACCACCAGATGGTGCAGTGCGTCCCACTGTGGCTCCATACTGCCCCCTAGTGCGCAGCCGTGAGACCACAGGGAGCTCGGACGAAACCTGACAGCAGGACTGACGGGCGACACTCAGGACGCGACAGGACACACGCTTCGGAGTCAGCCTTTCAAAATAAAGTTGCTTTTCATCAAAGCGACTAAATAACTTCGCAAACAAACGGTCAAATTACAGAAACAACGATCCTGATGGGATGTTTTCATGCAGCATCTCGTCGAGAGCGCCAGTCACGCTGAGCACAGCGTGTGTGTGTGTGTGTGTGTGTGTGTCCAAAGTAAACAGTAATTACAGTGCTGCTGAGCCACACTCCTCCCTGAACCGTGCAATCATCCTCCCATCCCTCCCTCCTGCTGCCTGCCCTCCTAGTTTAACTCTTCTTCCTCCCTCGCTGCCTTTCATTCCTCCTCTTCTTCGCTTTAATCGACTCAGACGATCAACACACACACACACACACACACACACACACACACACACACACACACACACACACACACACACAGAGTTGTTCCTCCAGTTTCAGCGTCACTTCCTGAACCTGCAGCTTTCACTCTCTGATCATTTCCTGTTGCTGCTTCACAATAAAAGCCTATCTCTGCTCTGACAGTCAACATTCATTCTGAACGTTTCGCAGCCTTCAGGCCCTGAAGTTGGAAGGAGCACAGCGGCATGACCTTTGACCTCTGACACCGGGTCAACAGCTGCAGGAGAGACGCGACCGGGTCGCACTGAGACGCAGGATCTCTGCGTCACACAGGGACAGTGGACCCCAGTGGTCCCTGGTGGTCCCTAATGGACCCTGCTGGACCCCAGTGGTCCCTGGTGAACTCTGGCGGACACCTGCTACAGTGAGTCACAGTTCATCCTCTGACTTTCATTCAGCATGTCAATGAAACAACGAGCCTGAGGAGGAGGAGGCAGAGACGAGAAAGAGGGGGAGGAGTCAATGTGGTGGGAGATGAAGGGATGAAACTGGGATGAGACGCTGGTGGAAACGGGAGGTCAGAGGACTGTTTCTCCTGCAGCAACGTGCTGCCTCAGTGCCCTGCAGCAAGGCGCTGCTTCTGCTGCGGCGGCGCGTTTCCCACGGCAACCACACGCTGCCTCAGCGGGTCAACGCCACCACAGTGGCGTCTTTGGTGTCCCCCGCAGTTCATTCAGGCCCGTTCCCACGGCTCTATATCAGGACGTCTCTCTCTCACACACACACACACACACACACTATTTTTAGGCCCAGTTGTTAGTTTTTGTCAAGTGAAGCTTTAAATCAAACGAGTGTTTGAATCAAACGGATTCAGTTTGAAGAGCAGTGCTGAGAGAAAAACTGCCTCTTCAATGTGTGTGTGTGTGTGTGTGTGTGTGTGTGTGCGTGCGCACTCTGGGAGGACCACAGCTGCTGTTACCATGGTGACATGGTGGGTAAACACCATCACAGTTCAAAGGTCAGCGGTAAAGTAACACATTGTTTCTCTGTTTTTAGCGATACACAAAGATTGTGTGTTTGTTGAGTAAGATGTGACTCATGGCCGCTTGGATTGTATCTTAGAAGGGGTGGGGGGGGTAGGGGGGGGGCAGGAGCCGCCTGCTGATCCAGCAACAATGATATCACTTCCCCCTGAGACCCGCTGGATGGATGACATCATTTCCTCCCGCCTCATATCGACATCTGCCTCCGTCCCTCAATACGAGGAAGGGCAGCGAATCCAGAGAGACTGCACACACACACACACACACACACACACACACACACACACACACACACACAATATTAACCCTTACAAAGCCTCTCCAGAGCTCCACATCACTCTCTCACCGTTCATACGTTCATCCTTGGAAACATGAAACCAACATGAGCGAAGACGAGCGTAAACCACCGCATCCGCCAGCGGCGGCAGTGACGGTACAGAGCCAAGACGTGCGGGCGCCATGGCGATGCAGGGACCAGCGAGACCAGCGAGCCACATGCAGCTCGCCCCCCCCCCCCCACCCCCCCTCGCAGACTGGACCCTGTAGATCCCAGGAGTCCTCAGCTGCCGCCATGAAACACGATACTGACACACACACACACACACACACACAGAGTTCCCGATTTACCCAACAAATGACTTCTATTTCTGCTCCCACAGAAACAAACAGCAGGCAGCAGGAAGTCGATGCTATTGTACCGCAGACCCCCCCCCCCAGGAGTGGTCTATGTGTGTGTACCTCAACATGACGTGGTCTGATCTGATCCCCCCCACCTTCAGTTCCTCTCGCAACCAGCAGGGGGCCCCACAGCGCCCCCCCCCCCCGGCCCACAGCGCCCTGGCTGCTCGGTAACACGGCAACACGTCCGGCTGGCGTTTCAGGAAGCCGTGACCGCTGACGGATGAGCGGCTGGGGCTAAACGCTGGAACAGCGTCCCGCAGACGACGCCCCCTCAGACAAAACACGGGAGGCCGCGAGGCCCCGGGAGCGCGACGGACGCCGTGACGCCCGACGCCCGTCTGACAGGGAACGCTGGCTTCCACTCCGGGAGCGTTTTTCCAGCGGCACGTCGATGCTGCGGGACCACAGCTGCGCTCGCGGCCTCAAATATGAACACGCTGGATAATAACAGCGCTGCGGACGGCGTCCCGGACCGCAGCTGGAAAAAACATCAGAGCAGGCGGACTGAGGGGGGCGGAGCCACAGCGGCAACGCTGGGACGCAGCCGCTGAAGACACGGCCACTGCTGCGGCACCCTCCCACCACATTATAGAGCATCTTCCTCCCGGCAGACACGAACCCAGACGTGGCGTGAATCGGGGCGGCGTTACCTTTGGTGTACCAACGCTGGCGCTCAGTCCAGCTCCAGCTCTTCAGCGGTGACGCTCGGCCTGCAGACACACAACACAAAACATCAGTTAATCCGCTGCGATTCAGAAGCTGATCCACAGGACAAGGTGGCGGCCATGTTTGTAGTTCAGGACGCAGTGTGCGAGGTCACAAGCTCTCCGCAGTCAGCAGGGGGCAGTAGTGCGTGTCTCCATCGTGCTGAGGAGGGTGTGTGTGTGTGTGTGTGTGCGTCTGAATCATTTGTGTGGGCTGCCGTAAAGTGGTGTCGCCACCCGTCTGAACCTCGCAGCTCGTCGCCCTCCGTCTGACGGCAGGTCACTGCGTTCTTCACTTTATATCTCTCGAAAAGCTGCGGACATTCGAATCCCCGAACTCCAAAGCAGAAGAAAAAGGAAGTGAAGCAAGAAAGTGACGCATAGCGAGCCTCAGTTCGGCTGGAGAACACACACACACACACACACACACACACACACACACACACACACACACACACACACACACACTTGAGTCCGCGCTTGTGTAAGATCATTAGCAGCCCTCATGTGATCAGGAGCTGACGACTGGAACAAGAAGGCCGTTGTTGGGACAGACGCTCGGCGATCTGCTCGGGGCTCCGACGGCGGTGCGGACCGGCCTCCGCCGCCCCAAACGAGCCGCGCCATTGGCTGATTGGCCGAGGCTCCCGCGGCCTCCTCGGCAGCGGCCGATCCCGATGTCCGCGGGCCGCTCGACGCAGCTGAACTCCGGTCCGACTCTTAAAGAGACGTTCCGTCCCGTTCGGCGCCGTGACATCGACGTCGCCGACATGAGGCCCCGCCCTGGTCACAGCGATGGCTGACCACAGGCGACGGGGAGTTCGCCGTGTGACCTCTGACCTCCCTGTTCGTGTCCAGAACGGCTCTGTCACACTGTGTCCCCGTCCAACACGTGTCCCCGGGAGGAAACGCGGGCCTGAGGCGTGCTGGCATCAGCTCCTCGAGCCGCCGTGTCGCAACCGCACCTCCTCCTCCTCCTCCTCCTCCTCCTCCTCCACAGCAGCATTAGGGAGGGTTACCTAATCAGCGTTTCCACACAGCCTGCAGTCGACCAGCCGGTCTCCACGCAGGACTCCGCCTTCCGGCCTTCAGCCTCCACGCCGACCGTGTCACAAGGCGCCGGCTCGACTGCACGAGTTCCCCTCCGCGACCATCATCAGCAGACCTCGACACCACTGCAGCACATCGACTCTGCACCTCCTCACTGCGCTCCTCCTCGGGACCTTGGAGGTGAAGACCTTCAGCTGTGATGGATCAGACAACATGCGAGTCTGAGACCTTGAAAACCGAGAGACGCACGGGGCAGGTGGCTGGCGCTTGGTGCCCCCCCCCCCGCCCCCCGCCCCCCCTCCAGCAGACTGTTTAGTCTGCAGCAGCTGAAGAGTGCAAACTAAACAGGACGGCGTTGAAGACTCCAAGTGTCTAAATGGGGAGAAAACAGCGCGACCGTTTGGCTGTCTGGTGGGAATCGAACCGTCGACCTGCTGCAGAGCTGCTCTGCCTGGTAACCGTTTAACCTACATTACAGAGGAGGCTGTCAGGTCACGTTACCACACACACACACACACACACACAGGTTTGGCATGCTGCAGTGGAGTGGGTGGCACTGCAGAACTGTCAGGAAGAATCACAGCACTCTGCTGCTCTGCCGTGACACACACACACACACACACACACACACACACACACACACACACACACACACACACACACACACACACACA
>JASSRZ010000023.1:1214150-1227057 GCA_032164315.1 Malacoctenus gilli
CCCGTCCCCCGTCCCCCTCCCGCCCCTGACCCGTTGTCCCCCTCCCCCCCCCCTTTCCGCCCCTGCAGCACAGTGGAAACTTCAAGCTGCGTCTGTACGAGCACTTCGACATGAGCGGCCAGATGATGGAGCTGATGAACGACTGTCCCAGCCTCATGGACCGCTTCCGCCTGTCCAACTTCAACTCCTGCAACGTGATGGACGGCCACTGGCTGCTGTACGAGCAGCCCAACTACAGGGGGCGCCACTACTACCTGAAGCCCGGCCAGTACCGCAGCTTCAACGAGTGGAACGGCAACAGCTCGCGGGTGGGCTCCATCCGGCGCCTCATGGACCTCTAAGGACGGGAGGCCGGTCCTCGTCAAGTGTCTGCTCTTTGCCTTGTTTCACACGCTGAATAAAATGGCGTCAGTGCTCAAGTGTTTTCAGTTTTGTTCTTGCTCGCTGCGTCTGCAGGCCTTCTGCCCGCAGGACGCGGCGGCGGCGGCGGCGGCGATGGCGACGGCGCGGCCCGACGTCCTCACGATTGTCCGAGGCCTCAATAAAATACTGCGAGCGCTGACGCGCCTCCCACTCGGACTCACGACTCGTCTGTTGCGCCGCTGCTCGTCTGGACGAGGCGCTCCTCTTCCTCCGTCCGTCTTCGTCGCCGCGTGTCACGAGGCAGCCGGACGGCAGCGGCTCCAGGAGACGGACGCCGCCGGCTGAAGCCGTCGCGCTCCTCCACTAGAGGGCAGCGTCACGGTTCAGAAGACAGGAAGACGGTGGCCAACACGCAGCAGCGTCACGCCACGCAAACCAGTTAAACCGACCGCGGGAGCGACGAGCTCGTCGCAGGAAGTGACGCGTTCAGGCTCCTCGAAGGTCCTCTGAGGCCTTCATCGGCAGACAGAGAAACAGCTGAGGGGCTGACGGGCGCCGTCGCCGCTCACACCTGGAGTGACACGCGATGACACGCTGATGAGGTGGCGATGACACGGTGGTGACACGGTGACCATGTGGCGATGACGTGGCGATGACGCGGCGGTGACACAAAGATGTCCGAGCATTTGACTATGAATGGCTGGCGCGGAGTCGGCACTTTACGCAGACTATATATGTGTCAGGTGGGAGTCTTCCGAGAGCTGGACTCAGCGCGCAGCCACAGCATGGGGAAGGTAAACAGCAGCGCGCTGAAACGCTCTTATTGTGGAGTGCAAACGGGCCTATACAAAGCGGCATTGTTTTCAAAGTAAAGGCGTTGTAAAAGGGATTAAAGGCACAAAGAAGGATGAGAAGCGTTTGCCGGTGACGTCTGTTGTGTCCTCCGTGTCCAGATCATCTTCTACGAGGACGGGAACTTCTCCGGACGGCGCTTCGAGTGCAGCGCCGACTGCGCCGACCTCACGTGTCACCTGGGCTGCTGCAACTCCATCCGGGTGGAGAGCGGCGGCTTCATGATCTACGAGCGGCCCAACTACAGCGGCGGCCAGTTCTACCTGCGGAGGGGCGACTACCCCGACGTCCAGCAGTGGAGCGGCGCCGGCGGCTCCGTCTGCTCCTGCCGCCTCGTCCCCACGGTGAGACCCCGGGCCAGACCCCCTCGGCCCCCCGACGGTGGGCGCACGACTGAATCCCACGCTTCCTCGGTCAGGACAGGACTCGCTGCACGCCTGACTCACTGGCTGCTGCTGATTCCCGATGGACCTGCTGCTCTGGAAGCTCCGGCTTCCAGAGCAGCGGCGCCCTCCGGTGGCCACTCTGATTATGAGGCGGCAGAGGGAGCCTGCACGGGCCACCTCAACCGAGTCTGAGCCCCAAAACCGATGGGGAAACTTTCCCCTGTAGTTAGGACCCCTCTCGGCCTGTCCTGTTCGCTGGCATGTTACCACGGCAACCCCCTGCGCTCTCCGCACTGACACCTGTTGAACAGCTGCGAACACGTGTCCTTTGAAAGCATGACTGTGAACAGGGTCCAGCAAAGGAGGCCAGAGTCGGCGGCTCAGCGACTTCTTCTGCGGCCTCGTTATCAGCCGAGTGGTGGTTGACAGGAAGGACGGGAAGTGTCCACAGCGCCACCTGTGGACACACCAGCAAAGCACACAGTTTGCTGTGGGGCAGATTTGGAGAACCTGGAAAGTTTCCCTGACAAACGAGCCTTTTGTTCAGGAGATCCGAAGTAGAACAGGACAGAACAGAGTAGAAAACAACAGAGCAGAACAAAGTAGAAGCGGGTAGAAAAGAAGCGCGCTTGCGTTTGAAAGAGGGACGTTGGCGGTGGATTCCGGGACGTCCCGGTACGGCCGTCCCGAATGAAGCGTCCACTCAGCGCCTGTTGTGATGCTGCTCCTCAGGAGGCGGGGTCCTTCAACATGCGCCTGTACGAGCGCATCGAGTTCGGCGGTCAGATGATGGACCTGGTGGACGACTGCCCCAGCGTGATGGACCGCTTCCACATCAACGACATCTTCTCCTGCAACGTGACCGACGGACACTGGCTCTTCTACGAGCACCCCGACTACCGCGGCCGGATGTACCTGATCCGGCCCGGCGAGTACAAGCGCTTCAGCGAGTGGGGCGGCAGGAGCGCCCGAGTGGGCTCCATCAGGCGCATCATGGAGTACTGACGGCGCCCAGCCAGCCCGGCCTCCCCCGACCGCGACTGCGCCCCACGCCAAGCCCCTTCAAACGACGGGCCTTCAGAATAAAAGCGCTGGTGTTTTTCCTGTTGGACTTCTGGTTGTCATTGCGTGGGTGCTCCGAACGGCGCCGACAGACGACGTGTCAATAAATAAACGACAAGCAGCCGATTGGACCTGATTAATTACGAGCTTTATTGCGCTGACGCCGAGCCGCTCAGTGCAGCAGGTTCAGGAGGAACCGGTGGACTCACCGCACGACAGTGGCCCACGCACGCACGCACACACGCACACACGCACGCACGCACAGAGCGCTCTGATCCATCACCACCACAGAGAGGTTCGATTTGAATGACAATACTTTATGCTGTGCAAACACACGGCGGGCCTTTCTCTGGTTTTTTTTTATAAAGCGGCGCCGCTTGGCTCGGCGACAGCGCTGCAGCTCATTCACACCGCGAAAACACCACCGAGGGAAAGGTAGAGAAGGCGACGGCTCCGGGTTCCTCCACACCTGTGTCGCTGGCTGGATCTCAGTGAGTGTGTGCGTTTGTGAGTGCGTGCGTGCGTGCGTGCGTGCGCGCGTGCGTGTGTTCTTGGTGAAGCCTCAGTGACTCATCGACTCCATCCGCCTGAGGCCAGAACCACCTGAGCAGAGCGGAGCCCCTCGGTCGCGGCGTCCCTCAGGGAGCCGCTTCAAGGTTTGGTCTTTTATTTGCTCGGTGGATCGATCGGATCAGTTTCAGGTCCGAGCGGCCAGAAGAGTCCGAGCTGCGCGCCGGCACCGAGGCGCCGAGCGGACCAGGCTTCGGGAGCGTCCGTCCTCAACCTGCCCCACAGCCTGGGATTGGACAGCCACATTGTGGCGCCCGGAGAGGACGGCGGACACAGAGACCGGGACGGCGCCGGCGCCGAGCTGGGCCCCAACCGGAGGCTTCCCGGCCTCACCTGAGGCTTCACCTGTCTGTTGTCCCAATAAAGTGACTGACCGAAGCCCTTTTGCCGCCTGCGTTTGTCCTCCGCTCACTTTCTCGTCTCCAGTCCGGCAGCGGCTGGCCTCTAAAATGCCTGTTTGGCTGACGCACTGCGGAGTAAGCTCCCGGCTCACCGGCATTCCTCGGCACACAATGCCGGCGCTGGCCCGCTCCCCGCCTGTGCCCCCCGTGGGATTAAGCGCCCTCTGTCTCTGCCGCAGAGGTGAGGTGAGCTGCGGCGACGGCGGGCACCGGACAGAGTCCCCGTCGGCACCACGGCGGCGCGGGGGCGTCGCGGCGCAGGCGTCACACGAGCAAGTCGAACACCGATAAGCCGACGTACGTGCGTGGTGTCAGAGGACACCTGATCACGGAGCGGCGGTCAGGATGAGCCGCCGTCTCTCGGTCACCGAGTCGCACTCAGCCGACCGCAGAAGAAGAAGCGGGACGGCTTCGGGTGCTCGTTTATGACTCGGCGGTCACGTCAGGCGGCAACGAGACACCGAGCACTGGGGTCAGGGAGGCAGAAAGACATCGTCGCGCACACACACACACACACACACAGTCTCAGCGGCTGTAAGTCTGATGGAAGTTGTGCGGCAGCGGCGGCAGCGGCAGCGGGACTGATTTGCATACGGAGGTTTGCTCAGGCGGAGCGGCGGGCCGACCGAATGGCTCGCCGCTCTGTTACACAACATATTTAATGGCTGAGGGCTGTTCCATATTGTTCTGCTGCCTTTGTCCGCTGGACGTGTGGATACCATACTAGTCTTTTCCTTTGAACGAGCAGGTCAAAACACCAAACCGCCTAATTATTTATCCTCTTTTTTTTCAAATACAGATCCATATTTCTCAGCCAACGTTGTTGTCCAACAAAAAGGTAAACATGTGCCGCTGGCCTTCAATTAGAACTGTGAGGGGATTTGAATAACAAAGCTTTGTTTGTCAAGAGGTGGTATAAAAAGCCCTGAAAACATGGGGAATCTCTCCAACGGAGACCATGGGCAAGGTGAGTCCTGTCGTTCCTCTCTGCCGGCGCCCGGAGCCCGGAGCCCGGCGTCCGGGGCCCGGCGTCCGGGGCCCGGCGTGCCCGGCCTCCCCCCGCCCCCCGCCCGCCGCCCGGCTCACGCTCTCCTCTCCTCTCCCCCCAGATTATCTTTTACGAGGACAAGAACTTCCAGGGTCGGAGCTATGAGTGCAGCAACGACTGCACGGACCTTCACTCCTACTTCAGCCGCTGCAACTCCATCCGGGTGGAGAGCGGCTGCTTCATGATCTACGAGCGACCCAACTTCATGGGCCACCAGTACTTCATGAGGAGGGGCGAGTACCCGGACTACCAGAGGTGGATGGGCTTCAGCAGCTGCATCCGCTCCTGCCGGATGATCCCGGTGGTAAGAGTCTCCGCCCATCTGCCGGGCGCCAGCGTGTGCCGGCGTGGCGTGGCGCGGCGCGGCCCGGCGCGGCTCACCTGCTGTCTGCTCTGTCGCCCCACAGTACCGAGGCTCCTACAGATTGCGCATCTACGAGAAGCCCGACTTCAGCGGTCACATGATGGAGTTCATGGACGACTGTCCCTGTGTGTCTGACCGTTTCCACCACCGCCACGTCTACTCCTCCAACGTCATGAACGGCTTCTGGATCTTCTACGAGTACCCCAACTACCGGGGCAGACAGTACTTCCTGAGGCCCGGAGAGTACCGGAGGTACCGCGACTGGTGCGCCACCTGCGCCATCGTGGGCTCCTTCAGGAGGGTCACCGAGTTCTAGCCATCAAGTGAAATCTTGCTGTAAATATCAAGCACTTTGTTTATTAAAGATGTTGAATTTTTAAGCAGCCCGGTGAGCGTGTGTTCATTGACGTGTGAAAGCGGCGCCGAGGTGACCGCGCAGCTGTCCGGAGCGCCTCCTCCTCGCCTCGCCTCCTTCCTGTCGGAGTCTGAGTGGAGACCGACTCCAACTGGGAACCCTGAAACCAGTGAGGAGAGTCACATGACGGCAGACACCGTGACGCCATCGGTCCAAGAAGGCGGACGTCCCGCCTGAACCGTTCACGAAGCACTTCCTCCTAAAACTCACCTGCCGTCTCACACTGCAGCACCTTTGCCCGGACGTGTCGGCACCTTTACCGGAACCTTCACGGTCCACGGCCGGTTCATGTCTCGAACCGGAGACACGGTGTCTCACAGTTCACAACCAGCTCCAATGGACACTTTTCTACCACCAGATGACGAACCTGGCTGCACCGTTTTTGTTTTTCTGATTTCTCTCCCCATGAACGCCCATAAGTAAAAGGACCTGAATAAAGTACGGAAGCAGTCGCCCATGAACGCAAATATTAAGCAGCAGAGAGTGTGTGGACAGACAATCACAGAGACACAGCTGAGGACGTTTGTCCTCAGGCAGGTTTACTGAGGTTTAAAGAGGTCAACTGAGGTTTGCTGAGGGTTACTGATGATTAATGAGGTTTAAAGAGGTCAAATGCATTTTTATGAGGTTTAATGAGGTTGTGAGGTTTAAAAGTTTTTATGAGGTTTACTGATGATGAATAAGGTTTAAAGACATCAAATGTGTTTTTATGAGGTTTAATGAGGTTTTATGAGGGTTACTGATGATTAATGAGGTTTAAAGAGGTCAAATGCGTTTTTATGAGGTTTAATGAGGTTTTGAGGTTTAATGAGGTTTTATGAGGTTTACTGATGATGAATAAGGTTTAAAGACATCAAATGTGTTTTTATGAGGTTTAATGAGGTTTAATGAGGTTTACTGATGATTAATGAGGTTTAAAGGGATCGAATGCGTTTTTATGAGGTTTAATGAGGTTTTGAGGTTTAATAAGGTTTTATGAGGTTTACTGATGATTAATGAGGTTTAAAGAGCTCAAATGCATTTTTATGAGGTTCAATGAGGTTCAAAGTGGTCAAATGAGGTTTTATGAGATTTACTGAGGCTCAATGAGGTTCAATGAGGTCCTGAGCACGAAGCTCCTGGCCTGCACCGTCCAGCTGCCCAGCACACAGATGCCCAGCATCCTTGAACCCCCACCAAAGAAGAATGTCTGACTTGAGGTGAAGGTTGAGGCAGCCTCAGCGTGGCGGGGTGTCAGTGGGGAACGTGAGAGGATTCGGTTGGTTTGCGGCTCCTTCGGTGACTCGTGGCGGCGTCGGACCGGGACACGGAGGCTCTGAGCGCCTGCCGAGTGTCAGGCTGAGCCAGCGCCCCCCCCTTCCCCGCCAGGCCCGCCGGCCGCTCGGCTCCAAGTCACAGCTGTGAAAATGTCCCGGATGGACCGGAGGAGCTGAAGCTCCGGCTGATGTTTGTTTCTGTTCGGCAGGCCAACCGCAGGCCAGCTTCTGGGCCGACGTGGCCTGATGCTACTGTCTTTCTGCGGCCGGTGATCTGACTGTATGTGGAGAAGCTTCTGTCCCAGAATGGAGTACACACAAAGCTAATCCTATAATAGACAATGCAGATGACTGCTGCCAGAAATGTATGGATGGAGATCCATTGTTGGACTTTTATAGGCCCCGTTCAGCAAAAGTCATACTGCTAATTCATCAGCTTTGCACATTTGAATAACAACACATCATGGCCCCTGGGATTTTGTATAAAAAGGCTGTGGAATCATGGAGTTGGCAGAGCGAGTTGAACCATCCACTGGGAACAACCTAAACCAGCATCATGGGCAAGGTAACGCACACTCCCTGACCCGTCCGCTCCGCTCGCACCGAGCGCAGTCCCGCAGCGGGACTGCGCTCGGTGGGCACCGTGGCGTCAACTGATGGCTTCTTTGTTGCAGATCATCTTCTACGAGGAAAGGAACTTCCAGGGCCGCTCCTATGAGTGCATGAGCGACTGCTCCGACATGTCCTCCTACCTGAGCAGGTGCCAGTCCTGCAGGGTGGAGAGCGGCTGCTTCATGGTCTACGAGCGCCCCAACTTCATGGGCAACCAGTTCTTCCTGAGGCGGGGCGAGTACCACGACATGCAGCGCATGATGAGCATGGGAATGATGTTCGACTCCATCAGATCCTGCCGCATGATCCCCTTCGTGAGTGCCCCGTCCGTCCACGCTCCGCAAGGTCGCTGCGTCGCCCCTGCGGCCGTACTCACTTTCCTGTTCCTCCTACAGCACAGAGGTCAGTTCAGGATGAGGATCTACGAGAGGGAGAACTTCGGCGGCCAGATGAACGAGCTGATGGACGACTGCGACAACATCATGGACCGCTACCGCATGTCCGACTGCATGTCCTGCAACGTGATGGACGGCCACTGGCTGATGTACGAGCAGCCCCACTACAGAGGCAGGATGATGTACCTGAGGCCCGGCGAGTACCGCAGCTTCATGAACATGGGCATGAGCGGCACCAGGTTCATGAGCATGAGGCGCATCACCGACATGTGCTAGACTTCTGTGTTTGACTGAATAAATCCTGTCTCATTCATACTCTCGCCTGTCCGAGTCTTCGCTCTCGCTTCCTGGCGTACCGGCACGCTGGCCGCCGCCAGTCCGTCCATTCGCACCTTCCAGCACTTCCTTCACGGTGCACTGAAGGACACGTGTGGGCGTGGTGCCTTCAGGCACCTGGTGCACCGCAGAAAACATGCAGGTCTGGATCACTTCCAGTCAACAACACCTGGCTTTGATCAGAGCGTCTGTGAACAGAGCTGTTAGTATGGGATGGATCAGAAACAGCTTCTCATCCTCACAGGGACACACCGACAGAGCCGGTGGCTCAGAGTCACGTTGGAAATCAGTGATGCTGGCTTCCATATTTGCCTCCAGTCTTTAAAATGTGGTCAGTCCAAAGTCAAGTCCTCCTAAAACATCACGTTCAAAATATCCGTTGAGTCCATTCAGGAGCCGTTTCTGACTCCCACCTGGTTGACACGCGTCCTGTTGTTCGACTTCCACGGAGCCACAGTGTGAGACGCCACTCCAGGCCAGACCGGAGTTCAGCGTGCTGCACCGGCGCAACCGCCGGGTGTCCGTCTGTCCTCTGATGAGTCGCGTCTTCTGGGGACAGACGGTTGGACGCCAGACACAGGGACACAGCCAGAATGAAGAGGTGTTGAACAGACTGAATGGACAGAATGAAAGAAGAGCGTCAGGTTGACAGTCTGCAACGGTTCGCTGTGCAGCCGTGAGATCAACAGCAGAGGGAAACGTCGTCCAACGACAGCAACACTGAGCAGCAACGGCGACATCAGTTTCTGAAGTTTTGTCTTTTGAATGTTCTTCTTGTTACACGATGTAAATTCGTCAGACTTTTATTCTGAAATTTTTAGTTTGTTCATAGAATATATGGACAGATATGAGGGGTTCAATGGCAAACAGTTAATTCCAGGATTTAAACTGAATCTTTGATGAATTAATTAATCTGAGGACGTTAGAGAAATAATTTCTATCAAATGAATTAATTTTATTGCAAGAAAAAAATGAATACCAATTTTTTGGGGGGAATTTATGACACGACAAAGATCAGTGTGTTCACACGAACTCTTGGGACTTCTGGTCTTAGAAGTGTGACGCTCCCGCAACGCTAATGGCTCTGAGCACTGACGTGTCGGACGCCAGCGCTCGTCAGTCTCTTCTGGTTCCTTCTTCAACTCGTTCTCGACTCGATTACAGGCGCTGCGAACGTCCCTGAGTTTCAGGTGCGAATGAGTGACGGACGACATCGTTTAAAAGGTGACAAGAGTTTTATTTAAAACGGATTTCATGTTGTGCCGCTGCTCTAATAACAGGAGTCCATGATGCGCCTCATGCTCATGAACCTGGTGCCGCTCATGCCCATCTCCCTGAAGCTGCGGTACTCGCCGGGCCTCAGGTACATCATCCTGCCCCTGAACTGGGGCTGCTCGTACATCAGCCAGTGGCCGTCCATCACGTTGCAGGACATGCAGTCGGACATGCGGTAGCGGTCCATGATGTTGTCGCAGTCCTCCATCAGCTCGTGCATCTGGCCTCCGAAGTTCTCCCTCTCGTAGATCCTCATCCTGAACTGACCTCTGTGCTGTAGGAGGGAACAACAGTGTTGGTTTGCGAGGCCACTCCAACCCGGCAGGTGTTGGCAGGTGCGTGCTGGTTGAAACCTACCATGGGGATCATGCGGCAGGACCTGATGCAGTCGCTCATGCCCATACGCTGGTAGTCGGAGTACTCGCCCCTCCTGACGAAGAACTGGTTGCCCATGTAGTTAGTGCGGTCGTAGACCATGAAGCAGCCGCTCTCCACCCTGCAGGAGTGGCACCTGCTCAGGAAGGAGGACATGTCAGCGCAGTCGCTGCTGGTCTCATAGGAACGCCCCTGGAAGTTCCTGTCCTCGTAGAAGATGATCTGGAAGGGAAACAGGACAGGTCGTTAGCGCTGGCGACGGCGGCGGCGAGTCGGGGGAGCGGAACGGAGCGGCACGCACCTTGCCCATGGTCATGGCTACAGTTAGAGTTGGCTCAGAAGGACTGCACAGTTCACTCCACGCCGCCCGGTGCTTTTATACCTGACCTCGCACCCAAAGGACGCAGGACCCCATTGTGCAAACTCCTGACAGAGCAACATGGAGCAGAGGCCCCCACCGAGAGCCCGCTTCAAAGAGACCTTCAGCGAGGTGATTTGCGGTGGTTGCATTTGTTGAGAAGAGGGCCCCACTTTGTATTGTCTTTGCTGCTGAATAACAGAGAGCCTGTTTTCCAGGGATGTAGCCTTGGGTGGATGCGTTACCTGTGCTGTGCAAACAGGAGGGCTTGGAAATGAGAGGCTGCTTCTGTGGACCTGCTTCAGTCCGATCCACCAGACGTCTCCCACTTCCCCACAGGCATCCATTCGCCTGTGAGGTTTATTGATCAGCAACAGCTGAATCCTTTGGCCATGAGTCCAACAGCTGGCCGTCAGCTGGGACACACAATGCAGCTGCTGTTCTCCTGAGCCAACCCTTCATTTAGTGTCTGATGTGTGTCATACGTGTGGAGGAAACCAACTACGTACGCTGTACACAGCAAGCAGAGATCCCCCTGATGTGGCTCTGAAGGAGTGCATGTGTGTCATGGTGCTGGAACATGAAGGGAATGAAGGGACATCGTGTCCCCACGGCAGCCCAGGTGGCGCTGAGGTGCCGCTGCCACAGAGAGACGTCGGTTCACAGGCTGACCCTCCAACAGGATCCGTCAGCTGGGCTTCGCCTCTGTGAGCGGTGGGAAGCCCCCCATCGCCTGGGGCCCCCCCTGAGCACGTCTGCTTCAGAAACATCCTGTCCCTTTTTCAATTTGATCCTGGTCCACCATCCTGTTCCCAGCAAATCCTGTGATGATTTCAATAGGGACTTATGTTCATGAGCAAGACTGAAGAATGTTGCCACATCAGGCTGAGTGTAAATACTGTGTAGAGCTGAACTTCTCCTGGTTTATTGGCCTTTCTTTTCGATATTGTACGTTTTCTGTAAGTTTGTTCCGTGAGGCTGAGGGAAATGTCTTTGTTGATTCCAGCGTATTTACTCGCACAGGACATAAAATTGACGGCAAACAGGTTGAATTCTATTTTTTTCATTGTTTTAGAAAACCACCATATTGTCAAGGATCCAGGCTGAGCCCATTCCGTGAACAGCAAGAACTGATTAAACCACAACCCAGTGAGCCAGTCCAAAAAGATTTATTATGACAGCTGGGGGGACGAGTGCCAAGATCACGCTTTCAAGCTACGGGGGATTTTGCAGAGCAGCTTCGGCTCTATGCAGCAGGCGGGGGGGAGGAAGGCCGGCAGAGGTGGGCTGTTCTTTGTGTGGATGTGGCGGAACAAGGACCATTCCCGGGTCCCCTTCTCTTGTCCACCAGGGGGACATCTCACTCCTGGATAGAAGGAGAGGAAGGAAACCAGCCACTGCAAGAGTAAACTCCAAACCGTTGGGCCCGGAACAATGGACCCCAAACCATCGGGATCCAAGACAACAAGCCCCAAACAATGGATCCCAAAGCAATGTGCCTTGCATCATTGTCATTGAAGAGTACATGAAACAGAAAGTGCCCTGTTGGATGAGAAGACTTCTGAGAGATTGATCCAACCTAATGATGTCGGTAGACCATTCATTGATGGGACCATCCGTGCCAATCCTGGGTTAGAAAGGCAGCACTGAATCTTCTACCCAAGCATCAAAAAGGCTGAACATCTTCGATGATACCGATAAGTCATTGCAAATGTAACCCTGCTGAAAGCACGTTTAGTAATTAAAAGTCGTTCACAAGATTAAAAAAAAAAAAAGTAATGAACAACAGCGTAGGTTTGATTTTGCCTTTGGTAGGGACACCAAAGTCCTTCAATGGAGCTCATCTAAATGTTGACGTGTTTTTAGTGACCAGATTAAAACGCTATGGCATGGCTGCCTAAATGAGTGATTGCAATTTTTCTTGGCAGGACTTCTTACAAAAGCAACTTGAACACAACCTTCGGAAGTGCAAGTCTCCGCCATTTTTTACATTGTTTTTATTTTGGTCTCGAATATTGATAGGGACTTGTCCCGACCGTCCACCCCTAAAATTGCACCCTTGGTAATAAACAAGTTAAAATGTTTTAAAAAGATCGAAGTTCATAGTTGAATACTTCAGCTTTTAATTTGAAGAGTTCATAGGCAAGGGGGGCGGCACTAAATGTGTAAGATTGTATTTTGTTGTTCGTAATTGGTTCAAGTGTTTGATTGGCAGGATGAATGAGGAAGTGAATGTCTGACCAAAAAAAGACGAGGGAGACGAGAGAGGACGGAGCGGGATCGTGTCGGACATTAGAGGCCGCAGTTTGGACGGAGCGCTTCGGGCCTGGAGACTGTCAAGTGGACATTCCGTCTGGGACGCCCGAGTACAGCTGCTTGGAGTGCCGTTCGGTGACGTTTCTGGATTGAAAGTCGACCGGAGTTACGACTTGCGGGGTTAGCCTAGCGGCGGAGCTAGGTCAGTTCACGCGCGCGAAAGCCGCGAGCCCAGCGGATGTTAGCCACGAGAAGCTAATTTTAGCCTCTTGTTCGGAAAAAGAAAAAAACCCGGGAGGAGCCGTTGGACGGTTGGTGCGACTGGATCGTCGGGTCTCCTTCGCCAGCCCGTCCAGGAGGAGCCTGCCGTGGCCATTTTGGTCCTCCATGCTGCACGGGCGCGCGCAGCGGGGCCTTCCGACAGCGAGCCGGACAGGGTGAACCGCCGCTTCGGGGACCTTGGAGGTAACGCCATTTGTTTTCCAGAACTTTCAGGATCGGGTGGATTTTACAGCAACATTAGGCCTGCAACGGGGTGGGGGGGGGGGGGGGGGTTTGCCGTGGGTGTGTTCTTAGGGTTGGT
>JASSRZ010000023.1:1227157-1246059 GCA_032164315.1 Malacoctenus gilli
TGTCGGAGCAGTCGCTCATGCACTCATAGGAGCGACCCTGGAAGTTCCTGTCCTCGTAGAAGATGATCTGGAAGAGAGCGTTTGTGCTTTCAGTGACTGAACTGACGGTTAGGCCCCATCAAGGGTCCACAGGCAGCTCCGTGACTGTTAGTCTACCTACCTTGCCCATGTTGATGTTGATGGTTGGTCAGACCTCCAGAGAACTGTTTGTGAACTGATACCATGCCACTCTGAACAAGTTACATTTATACCTGGGCACAGACAAAGACTGTTTGCCCCTCTATTGTTCAAAGTCCTGACCCAGCAGCCTACTATAGAAGCCTATAGAGTTCTGAGTGTACACGCTGGGTCACCACCTGGGGGAGAGAATGTTCCCGGTTCACTTGGACTGTATTGGATCTGAAATGAATGGCTTGGAGTTTATTTGCTCTCATTTGGGAGTTCAGTTATTGGAATGAAAACTGAAGCCTGCTCAGAAAACATGAACACGGTATCAACAAACAACAATACAGTCGATGAAACTTTCAGTCACTCCTTTCATGTTGTATTTTGTCTTCTCTGTGCAGCTGAATCAGACTCCGATGTGGGAGGAATTGTGCTGTGTTTGACTCGGACTTCCTGCCTCTCAGCTTCAGAAATGTCCAACAGAACAAGGTCAACTTACAGGAACCTCCAGAGCTTTTTGCACGGGTGAAGTTGATCAGCAACAGGTCCAAAAGCATTTGTGGGTTTCATTTTAGGGCTGTTGATCTAAATGATGCTGTCTCCAGACCTTTTCTGTTTCTGTGTTCTGGATTACAGAGTACAGGAGTGTTGACATATGTGAAGCTCTGCAGGTCTGCTTGAAGGCCTCAGAACAGACTCCCACTGACAGTTTAGGAGTCACTGTTTTCCCATCTGGCTTCATTCGTGTGCATTCGCACTGTGCAAAGGCTGATGAGGAGAAGCGTGACAAGGAGCCTCTTTCAGATTTCTTGACATGAACACACGACTGAGAGCTGAGAGTGTTTGACTATGGCTGTGTTGCAGGCCTGCAGACACCGTTATCTTCAGTCTGACATGCAGTCACAGGAGCAGCTCAGAGATCCTGCTCAGTGCTGTTCCGCTCTGTTGCACGGCGCTGCTCAGTGTTGCTCGGTCATGCATGGGGCTGCAGTGTTGAGCACTGCCACCTTACAGGGACAAGGTTCAGTGTTTGTGGGGCCTTTGGGGAGCAAGTTGCATGTTTTGCCTGGGCAACTCTCACATGAACCTTTGAAGGAAATTGCTGGTTGGACCTTAGGGCTTTAGACTTTGGAGTGTGTGTGCGTGTGCGTGCGTGCGTGCGTGCGTCAGTTTTCATGTGTCTCAACAGAAGGAGTGAAATCAGGGCAACTGGAGTTTGTTGTATCTTGCAACATTTAGTGGCTTTTGGGGCTTACCTGTAATCTCTGGCTTCATCAGGTCAGACCAGACTAACCAATCCCAAACTAAGTTCCGTTGACCTGGTTTAACTCCCAAGTAGTTCCTTCTTCACGGTCCATTGAGAAGCTGCTTATCCGTGGGTTTGATTTGTTGACATTTTCTACATCTCGTGCTGCTCTGATCCGGATCCGTTTCGGAGGAGCTTTTACACGTGGCGTTCCAACAGAGGACTCTCTTTGTACATATTGAGCCCTGGTTAGTTGCTGCCAGGAAGAGACATGGACGTGTTTAATCACCGCAACCCTCAACTGTTCATGACATCAGTTACTGAGGTCTGCTGGACTTCCCCGGGACACAGAGGAGGTCACAAGAACCAAAGGGTCATTGGTTCATGTCCCCTTGCAGGCAAAGTTTGAGGTCGGGAATGTCAGATGAGCAGTAATCCCCATCCTGGTCACCAGCACTGTGGGCTCTAACTGCTCCTCTGCCAATGTTACTTCTCACAATGAATGGGACCGGTTGATCTCAGAGAATGGACACAGCCAAGGTGAGTGAAAAAGGTGACCTAATGAAGTCTATCGTACTGTACTGTGCTGTACTGTATGTTAAAAGGAGGGATTCTTGTCTCTGAAAATTCCAATTCTGCTGGTAGGAAGGGGAATATCAAAATCAGTCTGTGTCTTTGGAGAAAGGGGAAACTGTCCCCATGCTCAGGTTTGTTTTGGCAGACATTCATGTAGGACTTGTTCAGTGTGTGAGTCTGATATGGATGTGACCACAAAGGAACCAGTAAAACGTAAATTAGAGAGAAAAAGATTTTTTATTGAGTTGAGTTTAGTTGCAGGAGTCCATGATGCGCCTCATGCTCATGAACCTGGTGCCGCTCATGCCCATCTCCCTGAAGCTCCTGTACTCGCCGGGCCTCAGGTACATCATCTTGCCTCTGTAGTTGGGCTGCTCGTACATCAGCCAGTGGCCGTCCATCACGTTGCAGGACATGCAGTCGGACATGCGGTAGCGGTCCATGACGTTTTCGCAGTCGTCCATCAGCTCAGACATCTGACCACTGAAGTTCTCCTTCTCGTAGATCCTCATCCTGAACTGACCTCTGTGCTGTGGGAGGGAACACAGAGGTTAATTGGCCCCCTGGTGGTCTCAGCTGTTCTCATAGGCAGAGGCGGAGGGTTCCTACCATGGGGATCATGCGGCAGGACCTGATGCAGTCCCTCATGCCCATCATGCTCATGTAGTCGGCGTACTCGCCCCTCCTCATGAGGTACTGGTTGCCCATGAAGTTGGGGCGGTCGTAGACCATGAAGCAGCCGTTCTCCACCCTGCAGGAGTGGCACCTGCTCAGGTAGGAGGTGAGCTCGGGGCAGTCGCTGCTGGTCTCATAGTGACGACCCTGGAAGTTCCTGTCCTCGTAGAAGATGATCTGGAAGAGAGGCCTGAATGAAGAGCGAGCTCACACAGTGGCAGCGGCCCACTGCCCCCCTGGGTGGTCACCTACCCGTCCCATGGTCATGGTCCTGTGGCTGCTCCTGTGCTGTGGATCCCTGTGCCTGGTTACTGTTACTTTTATACCTGCTCAATGTGAAAAAATGTATGCAGAGCTCCCATTGTGCAAAGCCCTGAGCCAGCAACATGCCATAGAAGCCTACTGAGCAGTCAGGACACTAAAGGGTTATTATGTGGCTCTAAAGCCTGTGGTGGGAATGCTCACTGTATACAGGTGGCATTGTTGTGCAACAGAAAGAAAATAAAGAGAAGCTTCCAAACGCAGTCGCCTCTGTGTACAACGCTTCACTCACCGATCAGAAGAGATGGACTTTGATATCGTCCAGTCTGACCTCCCTCAGGCCTGAGTGGGATGTCATCGCAGTGACCCTTCATACTGCTGTGCCACTGAGCCCCAAAACTGCAGGCAAGACTCCCATCTTCACACGCTTCATGTTGTGTCTGTGAGCCACTTTGTTACTCCGACAACGGCCACCTATCACATGACAGGATGTACTTATTTCCAGCCACCCATCATCCAACCATCCATCCATCTGTCCACCCTACCGTCGGGAAAGTGGTCTCAGCACAGACCCTCAGACTTTCCTGTATCCGTCCACCACCCCCAGCTCCTCTTTGGGGACCCCGAGGCGTTCCCAAGCCATCTGGGGGATGTAATCCCCCGAGGGTGTCCTGGGTCATCCTGGGGCCTCCTCCCAGCGGGGCCTGCCTGGATCGCCTCCTTCAGGAGGCGACCAGGAGGCATCCTGAATAAATGTCCAAGCCACCTCAGCTGGCTCTTCTCTATGTGGAGGAGCAGCAGCTCTACCTTGAGCTCATTTTGGAATCATTTTTGGAGGGAAAATATCCACATGAAATAGGTCGAGGCCCCGCCCTCAGGAAGACGGTATGTCCAACACTGGTGTCCACCCTGAACTGCCTGCTCATTGGATGGGGCTACTTTGTTCATCTGGCCACGGAGCCTCATTGCCCCGACCCAAGACCTCTGACCAGGCTCTGGTCTCGGCCTTTGAAAACATGGCTGTGGTTGGTTGGTGGTGCGAATGCAAGCACTGCCTCATTGACTGGAAGTTCTGGGAACTGATTGGTCACTTACATGAAGGAGCAAAATGGCTGACTTTATAACTTGTAGGTAAAGCTTTGCTTATCCCTCCCAACACTTTTCCTGAACTGGCCTTTTGGACAGAAGGCAGTTTGTGTCCGTGTGGGCCGACCTCAGTTCCTCTGGGGACTCCAACAGAACTGGGAACTCTCTGACATCGATTCATACCACGAAATCACTTCTCCTTAAAGGTGCATAACCAACCTTAGCATGTTTGTGCTTCACAGCCAGTTCGATTGCAGCTTCACCTGTCTCTTACTCCGTCTCCATGGCAACTGATGCAACTTCCATCCGATTGGCCACAAGGCTTTTTGTAAAGAGGTAGTGATGAGTATCTCCCCTCATCAAACGTCAGCATTTATAACAGAGGAACTGAGAGGAAACCACTGCCAGAGCTCTGCGCCCCCCCCCCCCCCAACCTCTGCTGTGTGCACTCAGGCTTGTCTGGAGGTCAAAGGTCGACTGCCGTAAGTCCCCTCCTCCTGGTTTTTCCTGTTGTTTTCTTTGTTATTTGGTGTGAGTCTCGTTGCACGTCCAACATGGAAATGACAGCAAAGAAACGCTGAAGGTCGCATATGACTGAGCAGCGTCTTTATTCAGGTCCGTCTGTCTCGTTGGGATTTCTCCCTGATTTGGGAGTCTTGGTTTTGGTTGCGTCAGATCTCTCACCGTGTTTCTTTTCTGCTGCTTTTGTGTCGCTGCGTTGCTTGCTGAGTTTTGATGAACACATGTGAGGTTTGTGTGAAACGTAATGAAGAGTTTCATTCCAGTTGTCCCTCTGTGTGACGCTTCAGTCCCACCGTGCAGAAAGATGCACAGGAGGTCAAATGGTCAGTTGAAGCTGTGTGTGTGCGTGTGCGTGTGCGTGTGTGTGTGTGTGTGTGTTGGAGGGGCTCATAGGAGGGAGTACAACCAGAAATGTCCATTTTAAGTGTTTATTATTCAATTAAAATACAACAGTTGGCGGTGTGGACGCTGTGCTGCCTAACAGGACTCATTGATACGTCTGATGGACCCGATCCTCATGTCCATGGGTCCCGTGCCCATGTCTCTCATGCTCCTGTACTCGCCGGGCCTCAGGTACACCATGCGGCCTCTATAATGCGGCTGCTCGTACATCAGCCAGTGGCCGTCCATCACCTGCGCGGACTGGCAGTCGGACAGGCGGTAGCGCTCCTGGATGGAGTCGCAGTCGTCCATCAGCTCGTGACTCTGACCTCCGAAGTTCTCCCTCTCATAGATCCTCATCCTGAAGGGTCCCCTGTGCTGTGGGAGGAAACACACCACACTTACTTCCTGTCACTGCTCCACCACAGGTGACCAGAGCCTCAACTTTCTGTTACTCCATTTCTATCATCGTTTGATCCCCAGAAGCCTTCTGTGCTGCGACTCGTTACAGAGACGCCAAAGTGTTCCTGGACCTGTGCCACTTTGCAGACTGACAAGAAATGAACGCATCCCCGTCAGTAAACATTCACTCCATTACAGTTACAAGCATGTTGACAAATTTCATGTGCCTGAGCTGCAGAGCTGCTGTCTCACTGGGTTCTATTTCCTGAAGCTCTCTGTGCTAACAGAGTGCTCACATGTAGATGACAGAGCATCTTCCTACCACCAACTGCTGTGTCCTCAGACTGAGCCACACGGAGGGACATGATGAGGACAGGACACAAAGTTTGTCCTCAAAGAACTGGTTGCTTTTTCACCCAGTACCTCCAAAAGTACCTTGCTGAGAAGTATCTGGCAAAAGTGGAGCTAACGGTGTGTAACTCGCTGGGAGCTCGGTGTGTGTGAGGACAGAGGACAGAGGACAGAGGTGGTACCATGGGGATCATGCGGCAGGAGCGGATGCAGTCGCTCATGCTCATGCCCATCAGCCGCTGGTTGTCCGGGTACTCGCCCCTCCTGGCCAGCGTCTGGTGGCCCATGAAGTTGGGGCGCTCGTAGACCATGAAGCAGCCGCTCTCCACCCTGCAGGAGTTGCAGCGGCTCAGGTAGGAGGTGAGCTCGGCGCAGTCGCTGCTGGTCTCATAGGAGCGACCCTGGAAGTTCTTGTCCTCGTAGAAGATGATCTGAAACATCAAAGCAGCACTTTAGAGAGCGAGGAGACGTGGACGAGCAGAGACACGCGGACGCCCGGGCGCTCTCTTACTCTGCCCATCTTGCTGTTCCGTCCTTCTCCTGATTGCACTGCGATGTTACACCCACGGACTCTTTTATAGCTGCCATGATGCCTAATGATGTATGGAGCCTTTGTCTTGAAGCTCTTACTCAGCAGTGGAGCTACAGGCCTGTAATGTTTGTTAAATCGCTGTGTAAATGCTCATTATTCCCCACTGTATACGCCTGGTGCTGTGCCAGCTGCAGCGGTCATCCTGGGGGGTCCAGGTGGGTCAGCCCGTCAGCTGGGGCTCTTTGTGCTGGTGGCGGCGCTCCATTATACTCTCGTGGCACTTATCAGGCCTGATCTCTGTCTGATAGCCAGCAGCCACGAGGACTCTAATGGGCCACTTTGGCCTTTTTCAGATGGAATCATAACTTTAAAGGGACTGAAGTGGGCTCCATGCTCTGGGTGAGAAGAGTTGCAGAGCTGCTGTCTCTCTGTCTCGCTCACTCAAGCTTTAGCACACTGTTAACTTCAGCAGGGAGCTGACCAGGTGACCGGAGGTGCAGACCGGTTAGTTACTGGGTCCCCACGGCTCAGACTGATCACCTGGTCCCCGCGGTGGTTCCAGTCGCACGTCGCTGGTTCTCGCAGCTGCCGGGCCGACGGCTCGTTATGGAGCATGAACAGCAGAGGGAGCTGGTGGGCTCACAGATGTGCGGAGCAGCGTGCCAGATGTTTGTAGATGTTTGTACCTGACGACGACGCCACAGAGTTCAAACGCTCCTCAGTCCCCAAAAATCAGCTTATTTACTTCAGATGTGACAAACAATCTGAGGTAGGATGCTACACTCTGTGTGTGTGTGTGTGTGTACGTGTGCTTGTGCGTGTGTGTGTGTGCTTGTGTGCTTGTGCTTGTGCGTGTGCGTGTGCGTGTGCGCTCTGTAAAGAGCTGCCACATGCACGGTGCCCCTCAGTGGGGGTCAAAGACCAGAACAAAGAGGTGTCGCTGTGGATGGACGAGGAGGATTTACCAGCTGCTGATGCTGCTGCTCTGGATGGAACAACACCACACACACACACACACACACACACACACACACACACACACACACACACCCCTCCATACAACAAACATCCAACCAGCACCTTCTGACAAAGTTTCCCGCCAGTGGTTTCAACATTCAACGAGATCTCCTGGTCGCCTCCTTGTGGACAGAGTGTGGAGCTACAGTCACAAGGGTTCCGGGACCCAGTACCGTGAACCCTCTGAATAACGTGGTTCATCCTTTCACAGCGTCAATGTTTCGTGGATTTTTTTTGGCGCAGTTTTTTCTGCTTTGCTTTGGACAGCGTATCAAGGCGCATGGTGTCCTGCGTCCTGATTGGCCGAGGGACTTTAGGCCAAGGTCAGTCGGTCCCAAAATCAACAATGTGGACAAACGTTCCGCACCGACAAAGGCAGCTATTGACTTGAAACGCAGAGGAAGATGCTCACGATGGCAGAAACAGTCCATCTTGTGGACACGCTTAAGGAAGCTCGCAGCTACGCGGCTGCAGTGCAGAAAAAAGGAAAACTTAAAACTCTTGGCTGGAAACTTTGTGTTTGCCTTTCCAATGATTGCATCATGTTGTGTTGTTGTTGCTGTTGCGTCATGTTGTGTTGATGTTGTTGAGCGGTGCAGTAACACCTGAGGGAGGCCGTCCTCCGACACTCACAGAAGGTGTGAAAACTCAGAGCTGATCAGACCCACAGAGGACCTGAATGACACAGTGTGTGTGTGTGTGTGTGTGTGTGTGTGTGTGTGTGTTTCGTACTTGTGCCACAAACTTTCAACACTACATCAAGTTGACTGAACTTTGTCTCTCTGTCGCTTGTGTGACAAAGTTATAGTAAGGTTTTGTCCAGTGCAGCTTCCGGCAGGGTGCATTGTGGGTGGAGGTGATGCATTGTGGGTGGCACCGTTGCCCCCAGCACGATGGTGGCGTGTTCGATTCCCTCCCCGGGCTCGGCCTGCAGGTTTTTCCCTGTGAGCTTCCTTCCGTCAGGAACCTGCAGCAGCTTCACTGGAGCTCTGGCCGGTGGTCCCTGACCTGGGGGGGCCGTCGGAGACCACCACAGGGGGCCCACTGAGTCGGTGTACCACGAGGCCCATTTTAGGATGACGAGAGGACATCCGAAGCGGCTTCGTGCTTTAGTTTTGGAGGTTTCTACTGGTGTGTGTTGGTGAGCGTGCGCCCCCCCCAAACAACAGCGGAGGTTCTGCAGGCAGCGCCTCCTTGTGGCAAAGTGCTGGTGCTGCAGCGCGTTTGAGTCTTTCGGGAACATTCGTGGAGACGCCTGTGACTGACAGGAGCCAAAGATGGAGGACGTGCAGATGGTGCAGCAGACGGGAGGTGGGAGGAGCCTCCAGGACATAAGAGGAGCGTGGCGGCGGGGGGGACGGCCAGGCGCCGGGCAGCGCGTCCTCCTGTGATGGAAGCGGCCGAGCTCTGCGTCCCCCTGCTGAACTCCTCCTGCGCCAAGCCCTCCCGGCCCCCCTTGGAGGCCATGCTGGTCTACGTGCTGCTGTCCGCCATCTCCATCATCACCGTGACACTCAACCTGCTGGTCATCATCTCCATCTCTCATTTCAGGCACGGAAACGTCTCCGTCTCCGTCACCTCCGCTCACCTCGGTGTCACTCGGAGGCATTAACTCATGTGAAGGGGTGGGTGTGTGTGTGTGCGTGCGTGTGCGTGCAGGCAGCTGCACACCCCCACCAACCTGCTGCTGCTTTCCCTGGCGGTCTCGGACCTCCTGGTGGGCCTGGTTCTCATGCCGGTGGAGATCATCTTCATCGAGGCCTGCTGGTTCCTGGGTGACGTCATGTGCACGCTGTACTACATCGCCGACTACGTCATCACCTCCGCCTCCGTGGCCAACATGCTGCTCATCTCTCTGGACCGCTACGTCGCCATCTGCGACCCGCTGCGCTACCCGACCAAAGTCACCCTGCGGACGGCGCGGGGGGGCATCTGCGTGGGCTGGCTGGGCTCCGTCCTGTACCGCGTCGTGCTGCTGAACGACCACCTGCGGAACCCGGGCAAGTCCAGCTCCTGCCTGGGCGAGTGCGTGGTGGTCATCAGCCACGTGGCGGGCGTGGTCGACCTGGTGTTCAGCTTCATCCTCCCCGTCGCCGTCATCATCGTGCTGTACTTGCGGGTGTTCGTGGTGGCCGTGGCGCAGGCCCGCGCCCTGCGCTCGCAGGTCCTCGCCGCCGCCGCCACGCAGCGTTCGGGCGCCTTCGCCGTGAGGAAAAGCGAGATGAAGGCGGCGGGCACTCTGGGGCTGGTCATCGTGGTCTTCCTCTTCTGTTTCTGTCCGTATTACGCGCCCACGCTGGCCGGCGAGGAGACGTCGGTGGACGCGGCGGCGGCGGACCCCGAGATCTGGCTGGCTCACTTCAACTCCTGCCTGAACCCCATCATCTACGCCTTCTTCTACCCCTGGTTCAGGCGGTGCATCAAGCAGATCCTGAGCCTGCAGGTGCTGAAGCCCGGCTCCCGCGACGTCAAGATCCTGCTGTGAGCTCCCGCGCCGAAAACACGCAGTCACGTGACCGCCTGCGAGGCCTCAGCCAGACCCGCGTCCACAGCTTGAAAATGTAAAACCATCCCGTGCGGCGATCAGACGGCAATGTCTGCTCCCAGACGCCTCCTGCAGGAGCTGCTGGCTGCGCGCCGCCAATCTCCTCTCATAAACAGAATAAAATCCTGCGTTCAAGCGTCCTGTCGGTGTGTGTTCATGGGGATCCTTCGCTCTGCACACGGCTGCACGTGCACTGGTGCACAACAAGGGGGCGCTGCAGCTGCGTAAACCTCAGAGCTGAACTGGCTGAAAACATGAACCCCTCCAGCAAGCATGTGAATGAATGAAGGACGAGGTGAAAGTTAAGGATGACAGGGTGAAATGATCAAATGTGACTGTTGTCGTGCTTCACACTGTAAAACTCATCGGCGCCGATCTCCCGCTCGGCGCTCTGCTGATCGGGTCTGTCTGGTGGGGCTGCACTGAGAGTCCTGTAGCGCCCCCTCAGACCATCAGGGGGCGCTGCAGCTTTCAGCCCCTCTGGTTTGTTAGGGGACCTTTTCGTTGGTTCCTACTCGACCTGACTCCGCCCACTTTCAGAGCGTGGCCATCATTTTGTCAGACCTGTTAAGGTGCAGCTCTCAGCGGGCAGTGATGTCAGAAATGATGTCAGCTGAATGCTGGCCGCTGATTGGATCAGAGCAGTGATGGAGCACGGCAGCGTCGGTCAACATGGCGGCTGTGTTGTGGGCGTGCCGCTAGGTTCGAGGGGCGTTACCGTGACAACAGCAGACCGGCTGTGGCAGCACCCGAGTGTGACGGGAACCGGGGGGGGGCTGAGGATGGACCAATGGGAAACCCGAGGAGAGACGGCGTCGCTCCAAACGAGCCCAAACGGATTCGGTGAGCAGATCCGTTCCCCAGAATTCTCTCGCTCACTTGAATAGAGTAAAAAAAACGTCTGTGTCGTCCTGATGCTTGGTGTGGGACCAAAAGGCTGGCAGCCAGTCAGCGGCGCCACCCAGTGGCTGGAGCCGAACTTGGTGCTGAGTCACTGAGCGAGTTCGAGCAGCGGTGTCGGACTCCGGTCCTGGAGTCCGGAGTCCGAGAGGCTTTGGACGCTTCGCTGCTCCGACACGCCTGCTTCCCGTCAACGATCACCGGATGGATTCCGGTGCGTTGGAGCAGCGAAGCGTCCAGAGCCTTTGGGGACGCCGGCCCTCCAAGACCAGAGTCTGACACCCCTGAGTTAGAGGAAGCGCGGTCACATGACCGGCCTGCGCTACACCAGGGTTGCCCCCCCCCCCCCACATCAGAGAAAAGACCCCAAGCATTTCGTCTGTTGGAGGAACTTTATGGTGTTCGTTCACGTTCACATTGAACAGACACAAAGAAGCGGCGACGGTGTGTGGACTCGCCGTCCGTCCTGCAGCCGCCGAGACCTTTCAGAGTCCGAGTGGGCCGGGGGGAGACGCCTGCCCCTCCGTCCGTGGTGCTGGATCCCCTCTGACCCCCCCCCCCTCTGGAGGGAGACGCTGCCGGAGAGGTGGAGCACCTTCAGGAGCTGACAGGTCGACATGTGTGAAAGCAGCTGGTGGGCGGAGAACCTGCAGGTGGACAATCAGCTCAGCGGGACACCTGTCCTCTCCACCGTCCACATGACGTGTGTCTCACTCAGCATCAAACTGCATAACCCCCCCCTCACACACACACACACACACACACAGAGGACTGGGAGTGAAATGAGGAGCCGCCGTGACAGCGCTGCTCCCTACAGGACGTTGGTCTCGCGGGAGCCCGGCTGCAGGATCTGCAGCGTGACGATGAGCCTGACGGAGCGTCGGAACCAGGGGTAGAAGAGGGCGTAGATGAGCGGGTTCAGGCAGGAGTTGCCGTACAGCAGCCACAGGCCGAAGACGGAGAAGGCGGCGCCGGCCGGGCCGCCGCCGGTCACCAGCGTGGAGCAGAAGAACGGGCAGAGGCAGAGGAGGAAGACGCCCACCACCACGCTGACGGCCGTGGCCGCCTTCCTGTTGGAGCCCTTGGCAGGCCGCTGAGCCGCGCCCCGCGGGGTGACGGCGGCCACCTGCGAGCGCACGGCTCGTGCGTGAGACGCCGCCGCCGCCATGAACACCCTCAGATAAAGAGCCAGGATGACGGCGATGGGCGCCACGAAGGTCAGCACCATGTCGAACACCCTGGTGACGGCGCTGAGGACGATGACGCACTCGCCGTCGCACGAGCTGTACCTGTGGGGCTCCCGCAGGAACCGCCGCAGGATCAGCCCGTTGTAGCCCACGCAGCAGCTCCAGCACACGCACACGCACACCTTGACCCGCCCCCGGGTCACCCTGGAGGGGTAGGCCAGCGGCTGGCAGATGGCCACGTAGCGGTCGATGGACACCAGCACCATGTTGCCCACCGAGGCCGAGGTCAGCACGAAGGAGCAGAAGTACAGGAGGCCGCAGGCCACGTCGCCCAGGTACCAGCAGTCGCCCGAGCGCAGGAGGCGCAGCGGCATCAGGACCAGCCCCACCAGGAGGTCCGAGACGGCCAGCGAGAGGAGCAGCAGGTTGGTGGGCGTGTGCAGCCGCCTGCGGGAGAGAGAGGAGAGGCGCCGAGGCGCGGGAGTCACGCCGCGGCCAGGAGAGGGGCCGCGTGTCGACGCGCGTCCGCCGTTCGCCACCTGAAGTGGGAGATGGCGATGATGACCAGCAGGTTGAGCGTGACGGTGGCCAGCGACACGCAGGACATCAGCACGTACAGCGACACGCCGTCGGCGCGCGGCTGCTCGTGCCGCGGCCTCCTGCAGGAGGTGTTGAGGAGCAGAGGGAAGCAGAGCTCGGCTCCGTCCTCAGCCGCCTCCATGCTCGCGGAGGCAGGAGGGAGGAGAGCCGGCGGCGCTCTGCAGGCGCTCCGGACCGGCACCTCCTTCTTAGTCTCCTCGCTCTCCTTTCGCTCCTCCCCCTCTGGCGTCACCGGCGATCCTGTGCCGGACCGACTCCCAAACGAGGGCCTCCCCCCCCCCCCTGCAGTCAGAGCGGGGGGGCCGTTGGCTGTCTGACGGCGAAGCTCCGCCCACCTCCTACAGCCACATCACTGATGAGCAACACCTCCCTCCTGAGGAGTCCCGCCACCTCCTCCTGGTTTCAGACACCGAGCTTCAGGAGAAGACGCTGGCTGACTCTCGCGACGGAGGGCTGCGATTGGCTGCCGTGAAGGTTGCTAAGTGATGTCATCACCTCGTCTGCATCGTGGACAAATTTCCAGGTGGAGCAGGTGGTGTGGACCTGCAGCCTCCTGATTGCTGACGGAACCGTGGAACCGTGTGCGTGCGTGCCAAACAGCAGGTGTCCAGATCAGCGTGTGCAAAACAACACGTGTGATTTCGCATCAGGGTGTCGAAAGGGAAGCGTCGTCTGTTCTCGGACGCAAAAAGTCCAAAAAAGTCTCCAAGACGAATCATTGAACAAGCAGATTTATTGAGGTTCTCGTCGCCTCGGCGATTCCGTCCGCAGCTGCACGGCTGAGCGGAGCGTCGGAGGCGCCAGAGAGCCAAGGAGTGCTCGGGAACACCGCCGACCCCTCCAGCATCCATCAGGGACAGCGGAGACCATCTGGGACCGTCAGGGACCGTCGGGGACAGCGGAGCGCTCCACCGCTCCCTCCCGCCCGGCGGTCAGAGCTAGCGGCGCCCGTGGAGCTTCAGGCCGTGGAGCGGCGAGTGCGCGGGGACGTCCTCGTAGCCCAGCAGCTGGCGGGTGGCGGACTCCCAGCCCCGGCCGAACTCCAGGCGGCTGCAGATGCAGGGGTAGAGGTGGTCGGCCCGCCGGGCCCAGTCCGCCGCCCTCCTGGCCTCCTCCCACCAGGGGGGGACTTCGTCACTGCGGAGACACACGGCAGCTCAAGCCCACGCGCCACCGCCGGACTCGGAGGCGGCGCGACGGAGACGACCTGGGACGACCTTCGCTGACCTGGGATCGGACGGCTCCTGCAGGCAGAAGAGCGTGCGCAGCAGCCGGCCCACCGGCAGCCGCTGCACCCTCAGCAGCTGCAGCACCAGCAGGGTGGCCAGCAGGCGCAGGACGTCGGCGTGCGCCCGGCGGCCTGCAGCGTGCGCGCGCACACACACACAGGTTACCCAGAGAGCGTGGGGCGGGCGTGGCCGGGATACGAGCCAGTCCCGGCCACGCCCGCTCTCCGGCGCCACATTCGGAAGAGGACGGCAGAGCTCACCGAGCGACAGGATGCCCTTCTTCACCAGGAAGTCGCCGGCGAAGGCCTCGGCGTCGAAGGCGATGAGGCGGCCCAGCTGCGCGCTCAGCTCCCAGCAGCCGTCCTGCAGGCGGCAGCAGACAGAGCAGCGGCTGAGGACGCCTCGCCAGACGTCCCGAGACCCCCCCCTGGGCTCGGGACGCCTCCCGAGACCTGGTCCTTCAACCCGAGACGTCCAGAGACCACCTCGGCCCCCGGAGGAATCGGCTGTCACTCGGCCTACGCAAGCGGGAGCGACGCATCGCGACGACTCCGCTCTCAGTTCCCCAACTAAAAGACGGGCTCACGGTCGGCCCGCCCCCACGCGTCACGTTGGCACACAAGAAAAGTTCTGACCGGCTGCTGCAGCTGGAAGATCCGGGCCCACTCGAACCTGCGCGGCTCTTCTCTTTCAAATGCCACCTTCCTCAGCAGCGACCTGCAGGCGCACACAGAAGCGCCAGCCGTCACCAGGCTCCTCCCACTGGCCGTGGAGCGCCAACAGAAGAGTCCCGACGCTCACCTGGTGAGCAGGCCAGAGGTGGCGCCGCTGAACCCGGAAGGCTCCGCTGAGTTCTTGACGGCGTGCGCGGCGCGGGCTCCGTGGCGCTGCAGCAACGTGGCCTGCTGGTCCGCGGAGGTCTGGAGGCGGACGCCGGTCTTGGCACACTCGAGCAAGGGGGACTTCGGGCGATCGGGGGCAGACGGAGCCCACTGGGGGGCCTTCGGGCCCCCCGACCGCAAACCGCCCACAGCCTCAGACGCTTGCTTGGCTCCCGGGGAGGCGGCGGCGGCGGCGAACCCAGAGGAGCCAAAGCCTCCCGAGCCGAAGCTCAGAGGAGCAGACTGAAAGGAGAAAGACTGCTGCTGAGGAGGAGGAGGAGGAGCAGGAGCAGCTCCAAAGACAGCAGGAGGAGGAAGAGGAGCTCCGAAGAGAGCAGAAGGAGGAGGAGGAGGAGGAGCAGCTCCAAAGAAAGCAGGAGGAGGAGGAGCAGGAGCAGCTCCAAAGACAGCAGGAGGAGGAGGAGGAGGAGCAGGAGCAGCTCCAAAGAGAGCAGACGGAGGAGGACCAAAAGCAGCAAAAGGTCTACCGCTAACTGGAGGAAGAGGAGGAGCAGAAGCAGCTCCAAAGAGAGCAGGAGGAGGAGGAGGAGGAGCAGAAGCAGCTCCAAAGAGAGCAGACGGAGGAGGAGGAGGGGGAGGAGCAGCTCCAAAGAGAGCAGAATGAGGAGGAGGAGGAGGAGCAGCAGCTCCAAAGAAAGCAGAAGGAGGAGGAGGAGGAGCAGGAGCAGCTCCAAAGACAGCAGGAGGAGGAGGACCAAAAGCAGCAAAAGGTCTACCGCTAACTGGAGGAACAGGGTGAGGAGGCGCAGCTCCACGGGCAAAATCAAAACAACTTTGACGGGTCAGTTGTAGAGAAGGAGGAGAACCGAGGAGGGGGGAGAGTGAACGAGCAGAAGCAGCATTACTACGTCCAAGCGTTAAAGCCCGAGGAGCAGCAGGAGCCGCAGCAGGAGCAGCAGCAGGAGCAGCAGGAGCACGTCGACGTGCTGAAGCCGGAGCAGCCCAAGACTTCGGGTCGCTGCACAGCGAATCAAGAGAAAGCTCCACGCTCTTCAGAGGAGCCATATCCGTCCACTCGCACTCAAGTCGGGGGACAAGAGGAGGACGGGGACTCCTGGCGGACGACTCCTGCAGGAGACAACAGGCACTCGTCAGGCTCCCCGTCCTCATGTCTGATTGTGGGGGTGGTGTGGAGGACTCACGGTGAGGCAGTTCGCCGGAGACGTGGGCGAGTACGCCGGAGACGTGGGCGAGTACGCCGCGGCGCTGTCTGACGCCGAGTCGTCCTCCTCCGCGCCCCAAACAGCGGGGGCGACGCCTCGAGGAGCAGGAGGAGGGCTGAGGGGCGGCGCCTGCGGGAGACAACGGGCACCCATCAGGCTCGGCACCGCACGCGGGGTCCCGCCTCGTCCGCCTCCGCGTCCCCTCACCGTGGGCGAGTACGCAGGAGACGCAGCGCCGTCCTCCATCTGAGACAGACAAGGAGCAAGGTCAGGGACGAGACACCCGGCCCACGGTGGGGCCGGCGTGACGGGCGGGTGGAGACGAACCTCAAAGAGGACCAGTCCCATGTCGTCGTCCTCGTCCGCGTCCGCGTGGTCCTCCAGCGCATCGCGCGCTTCGTACTCCTCCGCGTCCCCGTAGACAGGTAGGACCCTCGGCAGGGCCTCGCACACGAACGCCTCGTACACATCCTCTTCCTCCTTCTCCTCCTCCTCTTCCTCACGCACGTGCTTCGAAGCCTTCCACATGTTCCTGCAGCCCTTCAGAGCGCCCTCTGAGCGTTTCTTCCTCTTCTTCATCTTCTTCTTCACCTCCTCCTCCTCCTCCTTCTCCTTCTCTCGAGGGGACGTCCAGCTGATGTAGGGCAGGAAGTCCACGTCCTCCTCCGCCACCAGCGCCTTGATGTCCGTCACGCCGTCCTCGGCCCGCTCCGAGTCCTGCTGGGCGAGACGGACGACTGTGAGACAGCGGAAGGACGCTCGGACCGAGGTGAGACCGGACGGACGGACGGACGGACACCCACCCGCTCCTCCACCGCCACGAAGCTGGTGAACTGGGACAGGACGGAGAACTCTCTGCTCAGATCCACGATGAAGGAGCGCAGCGCCGCCTTCTGACCCTGAAGCGGCAGCAAAGAGCGGTCAGCGATCGGCCGGGCGTGGCCGGACGGTCCGTCGCCGCGGGCGACCGGGTCGGCACTCGCGCACCTCGTGCTCGGCCTCGCCGGAGTCCAGGTTCCCGTCCTCGTAGTCCCTGATCAGGGCCCGGGCCGTCAGCCTGTGGAGGAACTGAACACCGGCGGTCAGCAGCCGGGCGGCACTCCCACCCGGTTCCAGCCCCCCCCCCCCCCGAGCGTGTGTGTGTCCTCACAGTGCCGGTGGTCTTCTGGAGGTCGGAGGTGGACACCATGGTCTCCAGCTGCCTCCCGCTCAGGTTGCCTAGCAACGTGGCCTGCAGGAGGGAGAGCAGTGAGCGGCAGTGAGCCGGGGGACCCGGGACGGGGACAGCAGGCGCTTGCGGCACCGACAGAGTCAGCGCGCCCCCTGCTGGCCCCGCCGGGGCCCTGCAGGCCTTTACATCAGGCGCTCAGCCAGAGGCAGCGTCCCTCCGAGTGTGGGCGTGGCTTGGGCGCGGCGTACCTGCGTGCAGTGCGGCACGAAGCCGTACACCAGCGCGTGGCAGTCGTTGAAGAGCGCGTGCAGCTGCTTGGGCGCCTGCACGGGCGCCGGCGCGTCCGAGGCGAACTGCCGCCACTTGACCGACACCGAGCTGCACCCGGGGGACGCCATGCGCTTCACCTGCCGCTCCACCTGCCGCCGCAACGCAAAACCCCACGGGGTGAATCCTGGGAGAAGGTCCGGCCGCGCCGCGCTGGACTCTGTCTGACAGGAGCGCTCACCTTCTCCGCCCAGGTGTGTTTGGCCTTTGGGTCGAAGAATTCGTAGGCTCCGCCCCCCGCTTGGGCCAAGGTTCGCAGCATGTGGCGGTTCGCCGTTGAGCTAAGACGACCAAAGAAGGGCGGAGCCGTCAACGACCTCGGCGGGGCAAACGTGGACCTGACACCCAAGCGCTCGCCGGGTGACCCCGGGTGACCCCCGCGCCCACCTGAGGCCGCAGGCGAAGAGCCGGCTGTGCTGGACGTTGTCCCGCAGCAGCTGCAGGGTGAAGGCGGCGTTCTGGACGTGTCCGTCGGACAGCAGCAGCAGGTTCCGGACGCCGGCGGACGGCGGCAGCAGGCTGAGCGCTCGCAGCGGGCGCCACAGCTCGGTGCCGCCCTCCACGGAGCCTTGCTGAGGGCGGCGGGAGCAGAGAGGGGGGTCACGGACGGGCGAAGGCGTGCGGGAACGTCCCGGACGCCGCACTCACCCTGACGAAGGACTCGGCCTCCCCGCGGACGTCCGCCAGCGGCTGAGCCGTCAGGAAGGCGTCGCTGTGACCTGACGGACAGACGGACACTCAGGAGGACGGACGGCGAGCGGTCGCGCTGCCGCCTGCATCGCCTCGCCTCGTTTCTCCACCTCCTCCTGGGCCGTGCTGACCCCCCCCCCCCCCACGGCCTCTCTGGACCCAGGAGAACCCACCTGAGGCGAACAGAACCACGTTGACCCTGACGCTGGGCTGGAGGCTTCGGAGGGCGTGCAGGGCGAGCCGTCTCGCGGCGACCAGCGTCTGTCCCCGCATGGACTCGGACGTGTCCAGCAGCACGACCACCTCGTCGGCCCGCGAGCCGGACCGGACCGGGAAGCGAGGGTAGAAGACCAGCATGCAGGCCTGGAAGGAGGCGCGGAGGGGTGAGTGCGGGACGTCCACGCCGAGGGGGAGGGGGGTGGGGGGGGCGAGGACCGGCACGCCCACCTGGCTGTCCTTGTCCGGGTGGTTCTCCACCCACATCCTGGGCAGGTGCACCTCGGACAGGCCGATGGACAGCTGGAAGCCGTCCGGACCCAGGAGCTCGCCGGGCAGCACGCTGAGCACCGCCTTGCAGTCCGTCCTCTGCAGCCCAGAGACAAGGAGGGGAGGGGGAAGTGGGGGGGGGGGTCACACGGGAGACGGGGACGCCCTGCAGCTCACAGCCCCCCACCCCCACCCCCCGCCCTGAACCCGGGTTCTACCTTCGAGCGGATCAGGTGGGTCCGACACTCCAGGCTGCTGATCTGGAACGGCATCTCGATGGACATGTCCAGCGTGAACTCTCTGAAAGGGGAGGAGTCAGCAGAGGGGCGGAGACACCTGGCAGGAGCAGGAGGAGGAGGAGCAGGAGCAGGAGGAGGGGGAGGAGCAGGAGGAGGAGGAAGAGGAGGAGGAGGAGGCAGGAGCAGGAGGAGGAGGAGCAGGAGGAGGAGGTGCTGGAGGAGGAGGAGGAGCAGTAGGAGGAGGAGGAG
>JASSRZ010000023.1:1291423-1304027 GCA_032164315.1 Malacoctenus gilli
CCCCCCCTTCGACGGGAGACGCGTGACTAAGCGTGCGTTTGCCGGCCGCAGCTGGTGGACACCACGGTGGAGCTGGCCAACAAGGTGGGAGCGGCCGAGATCATCTCTCGCATCGTGGACGACCTGAAGGACGAGGCGGAGCAGTACAGGAAGATGGTGATGGAGACCATCGAGAAGATCATGGGCAACCTGGGCGCCGCCGACATCGACCACAAGCTGGAGGAGCAGCTGATCGACGGCATCCTGTACGCCTTCCAGGAGCAGACCACCGAGGTGAGCCGAGCCCCGCCTCCGTCACGGACCGCGAGGTCGCTTGGAGGTCCTCCGCAGAGAATCACGTGTCTCGCCTCACCCCCCCCACCGCAGGACTCGGTGATGCTGAACGGCTTCGGCACGGTGGTGAACGCGCTGGGGAAGCGCGTCAAGCCGTACCTGCCTCAGATCTGCGGTACCGTGCTGTGGCGTCTCAACAACAAGTCGGCCAAAGTCCGCCAGCAGGCCGCCGACCTCATCTCGCGGACCGCCGTGGTCATGAAGACCTGCCAGGAGGTACGCAGCCGCGCGACCGCCGCTCCGTCCGTCCATGCGGGCGTGAGCGCGCCGCACAGGAGCTGATGCTGCCGGTTGTGTGTGTGCAGGAGAAGCTGATGGGTCACCTGGGGGTGGTGCTGTACGAGTACCTGGGGGAGGAGTACCCCGAGGTCCTGGGCAGCATCCTGGGGGCGCTGAAGGCCATCGTCAACGTCATCGGTGAGTCGGGTGGACCGGCGGTCGGAGGTCGCGGCGCTGAGCGGGCGGGGCCAGGGACTGACGGCTGCTCTGCTTCCAGGAATGCACAAGATGACTCCGCCCATCAAAGACCTGCTTCCCCGTCTGACTCCCATCCTGAAGAACCGACACGAGAAGGTCCAGGAGAACTGCATCGACCTGGTGGGGAGGATCGCCGACAGGTAGGCGGAGCCTCACTCGCAGCCGCGCCTCCGGAATCCCCTTCTCGCCGGTGTCGCGTTACACCGTGTGTGTGTGTGCGTGCGTGTGTGTGTGTCAGGGGCGCCGAGTACGTGTCCGCTCGCGAGTGGATGCGCATCTGCTTCGAGCTGCTGGAGCTGCTGAAGGCTCACAAGAAGGCCATCCGGCGAGCCACCGTCAACACGTTCGGCTACATCGCCAAGGCCATCGGGTGAGCGCCGCTGCCGCCGTCGCCGTCAGGCCCGCGGTCCCTTCCCGTCGGCTTACCTTTCGTGCCCCCCCCCAGGCCGCACGACGTTCTGGCCACGCTGCTCAACAACCTGAAGGTCCAGGAGCGCCAGAACCGCGTGTGCACCACCGTGGCCATCGCCATCGTGGCCGAGACGTGCTCGCCGTTCACCGTGCTGCCGGCGCTCATGAACGAGTACCGCGTGCCCGAGCTGAACGTGCAGAACGGCGTCCTCAAGTCGCTCTCCTTCCTGTTCGAGTACATCGGCGAGATGGGCAAGGATTACATCTACGCCGTCACGCCGCTGCTGGAGGACGCGCTGATGGACAGGTGAGCCGCCGCGAGCGCGCCGATTGCCGCCGCGCGAGGGAGCGGTCGTCGTGGCCACGACTGACCGCAGCCACCGCCGCCTTCCGCCCGCAGGGACCTGGTCCACCGACAGACCGCCAGCGCCGTGGTGCAGCACATGTCCCTGGGCGTCTACGGCTTCGGCTGCGAGGACTCGCTCAACCACCTGCTGAACTACGTGTGGCCCAACGTGTTCGAGACGTCGCCGCACGTCATCCAGGCCGTCATGGGCGCCCTGGAGGGGCTGCGGGTGGCCATCGGACCCTGCCGCATGCTGCAGTACTGCCTCCAGGTCCGAGCGTCGCCGCCGCCGCATCACAGCACGCCGTGCGGGGCGTGACGCGAGTACGACGGTGAGCAATAAAGTTGTGTTGTGTTGAACGCCGCAGGGTCTGTTCCACCCGGCGCGGAAGGTGCGAGACGTCTACTGGAAGATCTACAACTCCATCTACATCGGCTCGCAGGACGCGCTCATCGCTCACTACCCGCAGGTCTACAACGACGACAAGAACGTCTTCGTGCGCTACGAGCTGGAGTACGTCCTGTAGCGGCCCCGCCCCCGCCTCCCGCCAGGCCCCGCCCCCTCCTCCTCCTCCCCGTTGTTCTTACTTAGTGACGCCGTGTTGGTCCGAGCCCAGAGTAGCGTCGGCCCCTATTTTTTATTTCATCTTCCTCCTCCTCTTCCTCTCCTGCCGCCATGTTTGCAGTCTCATCTTTCAGTGTGCGAGTCACTGATTGGCTGTCTGTGACCCTGTGACCCCCCGACCCCCCCCCCCCATCAGACTGTGCTTTATTTAACCAAATAAATTCTTTGTGTAGAACACGCGTGTCCCCTCTTTGTGTAATACATGACTCGACTACACACTTTGTACTCCTCAGCTCTACTACACACTGCTGTGTACTACTTGGCTCTACTACACACTATGTACTCTCAGCCCCACTACACACTGCTGTGTACTCCTCAGTTCCCCCCCCCCCCTCCTTCGCTCCGTCCGCTCTCGCAGCAGCGACTCGATGTTCGCGCAGGAAACAAGTCGGCAGCGTTCATCAGAACAAGATGTCTCCTTTGACCCAGAGGTGACGTCACAGCGAGGACTTGACTTCCTGGTCCTCCATGTTTGTATCAGCTGCTGATCAGGAGGAGGAGGAGGAGGAGGAGGAAGTCAGCAGGAGCAGGAGGTCAGGAGGAGGAGGAGGAGGAGCAGCTGGACTCCAGTGCTGCATGTGTGGAGCAGCAGCTGATGGAGCTGGAGTCTCTCCATCATTGGTCACACAGCCGACCAATGACACGTGAGCTCAGCTGCTGCGGAGAGGAGGCCTCACACACACACACACACACACACACACACTCTGACCCAGATTCCGGCAGACTTCCTGTTTTCCTGCTTTGGAGCAGCAGCTTCGCGTTCCGCGCTTCTGACACACAAATCGGGCAGAAGGAAGATGCTCTAAAGCCTCCGAACGCAGCAGGGCGACGATGAGCTACACACACTCTGAGGCCGCGGGGTCAGTTGGCAGCACTACAATGGCGGTGGCGTGTCGCTGGGCCTGACGGAGCTCCACCTGATGGTCTGCGTGACCCCCCCTGCGTCCGTCCGTGTGGCCTCGCCCCCCCGGCTGCTCTCCGCCGCCCGGGGCCGGTGTGCCGCCGCTGTGAGGCCGGTGGAGGGCAGCAGGGAGGCGGCTGCGCGTCTCCGCGGATGCTGCTGAGGAAGCTCCGCCGCACTTCTGCATCTCTTCCTGTCAGCCTCTCTGGGGGCTCGTGGCTCCGCACCGGGAGGGCGCTCTCCGTTCAGGCCGCCGCACGTCCCGGACAGACGCCCCGGACCTCCGCGCAGCAGGACCGCCCGCGGCGGCCGTCGATGCGGCTCGCGCTCCCCGGCGGCCGCGACCCGTCCCGCTTCCGCGCCTCTCCGCGCCTCTCCGCGCCTCTCCGCGGCTCCGAGCAGCCCCCGCGGCCGGCCAGCGTCGCCGCACATCGCGTCGGCAGCGCGGGGCCGATGGCCCTGGAGCTCCTTCCGGCCTGCACCAGCCGCACCGACGCCGTCAGCCCGCCCTAGCGCCCCCGACGAGCCCCGGAGCCCCGGAGCCGCGCCGCGCCGCGACGCCGAAGCCCTGCCGGCGGAAGGAGCGGCACGCCGGGCCGGGGGGTGGATGCCCGGCAGGAGCCGCGCCGGACATGGCGGTCCTCAAACTGGCCGAGCAGGTAGGCGCGCCTAGCCGCTGTTAGCCTAGCCGCCGTCGGTGGGACGGTCCGGGCTCCGTCCGGGCTCCGTCCGGGCTCCGTCCGGGCTCCGGGACGGGTTCCGGGACGGGCTCCGGCGCGGACCGATGGAGAGGCGGGCCGGGGGGGAGCCCGGGGCCGGTCCCGGAGCGGGGAGCACCGGGGCCGGTCCCGGAGCGGCCAGCCCGTTTCTGGTCCCGAAGCCCGGAGCCGGCAGCAGAAGGTCCGTGTACCAACCTCCGTCCGGGGCGGCTCGGAGCCCCGGACCGTTAGAGGAGACTTCCTGCTCCGCTTGTTCCGCAAACCAGCGAATGTCCCCGAAAATCCACCTCAGCTTCAGAGTCCTGGAGGCGTTACCGTTACAAGTTACTCGAGTAGTACTTTTTATTCACCAGTACTTTGAAAAAGTAATGTAACTCTATCGTTATGTGAGTAGTTACCTGCTACTTCCTGTTCGTGCACTTCTATGAGCGCCATCACCTTCCTCCTCCTCCATCACCTTCCTCTGTCAGCCACTCCACCCGTTTGCTCCAGCAGATGTTCATGTGAAGCCAACCAGGCTGATTGGGGGGGGGGCTGGGTGAAGCTGAGGAACTGAGGGCAGCGTCCAGCACTCGGGTGGAGCTGAAGGGATGGTCGAACTGGGGGGTCGTCGGTCCGACCTCCTCCACCCGACTCCTGCAGCGGGACTGGAACACACTGGGCTGCCTGTAACGCAGCTGGTTACACACAACCGCTGGTCGGAGACCCACAAACAGGCAGCAGCTTTGTGTTGATCTTATTGTCGTCCAGTCTGAGCAGCAACCTTTGGTCAGGAGTCTCGTGACCTGGCGTTTCCTGGCCAGTTTTGGGGGGAGTCGGCGGTGCAAACTTGCAGTCGTCCGACAGGAAGTGAATGCAAGTCACTGAAGTGTCCTCACAAGGCACAGAAACCTCTGTGTGTGTGTGTTTGTGCGCTCAGCAGAAGTGAAACGTGGTGGTTGTGCATTCACTTCCTCTCTGAGCTTCCTGATTTCGCAGGAAATGATCAGAAGTTTGATCAGAAGCTCCGACAGACGGACGTTTGGTCCGTTTGGTGTTCTCAGAAACAATCGCAGAGGCACGAGCGGCCTCGGTCGTCCTGGATTTACACAATAAAAGCACCGCTTAAAAGCTTTATTCTGAAGGAGCGTGATGGGGAAGTGTGGGAGAGACGCGGAGCGGCGGCGTGCTGCAGCCTGCCGACTCTTCCGACTGTTTGTACCTTCATCTGAGGGCGGGAGGGAAAATAGGGGTTGGAGGCGCCCCCCCTCGCCACACACACACACACACACACACACACACACACACACACACACGATGTGTATCTGCAGGTTCTCAAACACCACGCAAACACTTTTTTTATTGTGGGAAACTCTGTCAGGCTGCGGTCGGATGAGCCACAGACGTGTCGCCAGCAGACACGTGACTCCTCCCCCTCCGGCGCGGCGCTCCGTCTGACTTCCTGTTTGTCCGCAGCCTCCTTTAATCCAGGCGATCTTCAGCGGCGACCCCGAGGAGATCCGAATGCTGATCTACAAGTCTGAAGACATCAATGCTTTGGTACACACACACACACACACACAAACACACACTTTCAGGCCCCTCGATTAAAGTGCTCACTTCCTGTTTGTGAGGTCAGAGGTCACAGCCAACATCATCATCCATGACCTCATCCTGCTGCTCGCCAACGCGCGGTACAAATCTGCCACATCTGAACCTGCCGGCCGGAATGTAAACATGGCGGCGGCGCTCAGAGAACGTAAACAGGAAGCTCCTCAGCGGCGCCGTCTGTCCACGAGGGGACGATCCTCGGAACGGGGACGCTCAGAGAGACGCGAAACGAGACAGGATGAGCTCAGAGACAAAAAATGAGGGCAGAAAAAGCAACAGAGGGAGGCGGGAGAAAAAAGCAACACAGGCTCAAAAACAAACAAACAAACAAACAAACAGAAGCGCGAGAATTCCAAACCCAAAACTCGAGAAGAGAAAACGAAACACAAACATAGAGAAAAAACAAGAAACAAGACAAACACTCGAGACTTTAAGCAAAAGAAACGATGGAATTAAAGGTCCGTGTGTGTGTGTGTGTGTGTGTGTGTGTGTGTGTCAGGACTCGGAGAAACGCACGCCGCTTCACGCCGCCGCCTTCCTGGGAAACGCTGAGATCACGGAGCTCCTCATCCTGTCAGGTAGCAGAGCGCCACCAGGGGACTTCCTGCTCCGCCCTCCTGAAGCCCCGCCCCCCCCCCTCACTTCCTGTCTTCTCTCCTCTGGTTTGCAGGAGCTCGAGTCAATGCTAAAGACAGCATGTGGCTGACGCCGCTGCACCGCGCCGTGGCGTCCCGCAGCGAGGTGAGTCCGTCCAGCAGAGGGCGGCAGAGAGCTCGCAGTTACTCTGACGCCTCAGTTACTTTCCCTTTAGTTACTCCGGTGCCGCCGCAGACCTGCTCGCCACCAGAGGGCGTCATTTCCGTCCGACTCGCTTGCTTTTCCTCCTCCCGTTTGCCTGTTTCTGAACCGTGTTTGCACGTCTTCACCTCACTTCCTGGTTTGCTCGTCAGGACGCCGTCCAGGTCCTGATCCGACATTCGGCCGACGTCAACGCGCGGGACAAAAACTGGCAGACGCCGCTTCACGTCGCCGCCGCCAAGAACTCTCTGCGCTGCGCCGAGGTCATCATCCCGCTGCTGAGCAGCGTCAACGTGTCGGACCGCGGCGGACGCACCGCGCTGCACCACGCCGCCCTCAACGGGCACGCAGAGGTATCGCAGCCAGACGGCGGCAGTCCGGTTTGACTGTGGCGGCGTCGCACTCTGAGGGTCGCGCGAGAGCCCAAAAGAACAACGTACGAGACGTCTGAACACCTTGTTGTGTGTTTGTTGTGTGCTTGTCAGATGGTGAACCTGCTGCTGGCCAAAGGAGCCAACATCAACGCCTTCGACAAGAAGGACAGCCGGGCGCTACACTGGGCGGCGTTCATGGGTGAGAGCCGCGCGGTCGGACGCGTCGCAGGTCGGCGACGGGACGCGTCTCCCTTCGCGCTCTGACGCTCGGCTCCGCCCCCTGCAGGTCACCTGGACGTGGTGGGTCTGCTGGTCAGTCAGGGCGCCGAGGTCGGCTGCAAAGACAAACGCGGCTACACGCCGCTGCACACGGCGGCGTCCAGCGGACAGATGGCCGTCATCAAACACCTGCTGAATCTGGCGGTGGAGGTGAGGACACGCCCGCTCACCCCGACGCTGGCGGCCGGCGCGCGGCTCCCCTCCCTTGACGCTTTGGCTCCGCCCACCCGCCGCAGATCGACGAGTCCAACGCGTTCGGGAACACGGCGCTCCACGTGGCCTGCTTCAACGGGCAGGACGCCGTGGTCAGCGAGCTCATCGACTACGGCGCCAGCGTCAGTCAGCCCAACAACAAAGGCTTCACGCCGCTGCACTTCGCCGCCGCCTCCACGCACGGAGCGCTCTGCCTGGAGTTCCTGGTCAACAACGGCGCCGACATCAACGTCCAGGTATGAGAGTGGGAGCCGTTCAGGTCGCCGTGGCGACACGGGGACGCCGTGGGGGAGGGGCGGAGGTGTGGTGCGGTCAGCGGACCCGTGCTGGCGACTCACCTGCTGCTCTGCTTCAGAGTCGCGACGGGAAGAGTCCGCTCCACATGACGGCGGTTCACGGGCGCTTCACGCGCTCTCAGACGCTCATCCAGAACGGTGAGCCGCCGCCGCCGTCGTCGCCGCCGCTGCCGCCACGCTGCTCGACGCTCCTCCGCACCTGCCCGCTCTTCACGTCCCTCCTTGCGTTTCAGGAGGAGAGATCGACAGCGTGGACAAGGACGGCAACACGCCGCTGCACATCGCCGCTCGCTACGGCCACGAGCTGCTCATCAACACGCTCATCACCAGCGGCGCCGACTGCACGCGGTGAGTTGATGAGCTGAGCTGCTGGTGGTGGTGGTGCCGCAGAGTCACCTGCTCCTAATGGGACTCTGTGTGTGTGTGTGTGTGTGTGTGTGTGTGTGTGTGCGCGTGTGCGTGTGCGCAGGCGAGGAGTCCACGGCATGTTCCCTCTGCACATGGCCGCCCTGAACGCTCACTCGGACTGCTGCAAGAAGCTGCTGTCCTCAGGTACTGGAGCCGCCGCTCCCGTCGCCGTGACGACCACCCTCACGGGGACGCTGGCGCTCTGAGCGTCTCCGTGCTCGGTCCTCTCAATGAGCCTCTTCTCTCGAGTCGTGCGCGCGAGCAGGTCCGGGATCGGCGCCGGTCTCTGTGTGGCTGATGTGTGTGTGTCGCCCGTGGCAACGAGGTCACGCTGGAGTCATGATGTTCCTGAGAACGAGAGGGCGGAGAAAGTGGGCGGGGCAAGTGGGCGGGGCTGGCCACTCGGTCTAGGTTCAGTTGTGTTTTTGAGAAGATCCTTTATATCCAATCACAGACTTTCCTGTGCTCTGTGATCTCTGTCCCCTCTTTTTTGTATGTGTGTGTGTGTGTGTGTGTGTGTGTGTGTGTGTGTGTGTGTGTGTGTGTGTGTGCGTGCTCTCACCTCAGTCTCACCTGTCTCACTAACACTCGTCTCCTCTCTCTGTCTCTCTGCCCCCCCCCCCCCGTCCTTGTCTTTGCCCCCCTGTCTCTGCCCCCCCCCCTTTGGCCTCGCTGCGCTGCCCCCTTCAGGCCGGAGGTTTAGCATAATGTGTAACGACTCGGTCCTGTCCGCAGGCTTCCAGATCGACACCCCCGACAGCCTGGGGAGGACGTGCCTGCACGCCGCCGCCGCGGGAGGGTGAGTCGCACAGGAAGTGGAGTACTTGCAAGGCTGCTACTGCAGTAATACTTCGTAGAGTTTGCAGCAGCAGCGGTTGCGTTACACAGACGGTGTGTAATGACGCCGCCTGTCTGTGTGTGTGTGTGTGTGTGTGTGTGTGTGCAGTAACGTGGAGTGTGTGAAGCTGCTGCTGAGCAGTGGAGGAGAACACAACCGGCGGGACGCCTGTGGCAGGTAGGACCCCTAGGACCCCCCCCCCCCCCCCGCCATCCCCCCCCCGTCCTCCCTGCAGTCTGGATCTCAACGTGTCCGCACGTGTGACCTCGCTGCCCCGCAGGACGCCGCTCCACTACGCCGCCGCCAGCCGCCACTACCAGTGTCTGGAGACCATGGTGGCCTGCGGCACCGCCATCAACGCCACCGACCAGTGGGGGCGCTCCGCGCTGCATTACGCCGCCGCCTCCGACCTGGACAGGAGGTGAGTTCAGTGTGCGTGTGTGTGCGTGTGTGTGTGTGTGTGTGCGACGATGCTGGGCTGCTCTGTGGCGTGACCGTGGCGGCGTGTCGTCGCTCTGCAGGCGGCGTGTCGCTCTGGAGATGGAGAGCGACGGCGTCCAGGCGGAGCGGGAGAAGGAGGCGGCGCTGTGAGTCCAACGACGGCGCCTCACCACGTCGCACGTCGTCCGGCGCGGCCACAGCGCCCCCCGCAGGCTGAACCGTGTCTGTGTTGCAGGTGTTTGGAGTTCCTGCTGCAGAGCGGAGCGACGGCGTCGCTCCGAGACCAGCAGGGCTACAGCGCCGTCCACTACGCCGCCGCCTACGGACACAGACACTGCCTCCAGCTGGTCAGACCTCACACACGCACACACACACACACACACACACACACACCTGCTCTCGCCTTCCTTTGCGCAACAGCTGGTTGTTTCCCCCTGCAGCTGCTGGATCGAGACGACGGTCACCATGACGACCGCGAGTCTCCGAACGCCCGCAGCCCGCTGCACCTCGCGGTGAGTGTCTCGCAGACAGGAAGCTCCCCGATGGCCTCCGTTCTCCGTCGGGCCTCAGGTGACGCCATTGCGCGTGTCGCCCCCTGCAGGCGTACCACGGCCACGCGCAGGCGTTGGAGGTGCTGCTGCAGGGCGGAGCCGAGGTGGACCAGGGGGACGAGGCGGGCAGGACCCCCCTGGCTCTGGCCGCCTTGAGGGGCCACGTCGACTCCGTCCACACCCTCCTCAGCCAGGGGGCGTCGCCGTGCTCCACTGACGGGCAGCACAGACGCACCCCGGTTCACCTGGCAGGTGAGTCCAGAGTCGCGCTCGGCGGCGCCCCCTGCTGGCGGCGGCGGGAACTCCCATCAATGAGTTGCTCTGTCCCGCAAAGCCCTTTTGAGCACCCGACGTGGTCTTTCCTTCCTGATGGCCGCGTGCCGCGGTCTCTCTGTGGCCTCCGGGGGCAGTAATGAGCTTTGGCTTCTCTGCAGTGATGAACGGCCACACCACGTGTGTGCGCCTCCTGCTGGACGAGGCGGACGGCGCGGAGCTGCTGGACGCGGCGGACTCTCGGGGACAGTGAGTCGACGACCCGTCCGCGGCCGCTTCCTGTCCGTCAGCGGGCCTCCTGACCTCTGTCGCCCCCTGCAGGACTCCTCTGATGCTGGCGGTGACCGGAGGCCACGTGGACGCCGTGTCGCTGCTGCTGGAGAGGGAGGCCAACGTCAACATGGCCGACTGTCACGGCCTCACGGCGCTGCACCTCGGGGTAAGCGTGGGCCCGTGCCGCCGCGCCGCCGGCCCGTCGGGCGCCGCGACGTCACGGGTCGGCTGACGCCGTCGGCTCCGTTGCAGCTCCTGTGCGGGCAGGAGGAGTGCATCCAGTGCCTGCTGGAGCAGGAGGCGTCGGTGCTGCTCGGGGACTCCAGGGGACGCACCGCCATCCATCTGGCCGCCGCCCGAGGCCACGCCTCCTGGCTGAGCGAGCTGCTGACCATCGCCTGCTCCGAGCTGGCAACGCCGCCCCCGCTGCGAGACCACCGAGGATACACACCTCTGCACTGGGCCTGCTACTACGGTGGGTACACACAGAGCCCCAGATACACCACGACACTGCGGTGAGTGTAACCTGCGTGTGTGTGTGCGTGTGCGCGTGTGTGTGCGTGCAGGTCACGAGGGCTGCGTGGAGGTGCTGTTGGAGCAGCGAGGCTGTCGCTGTCTGGACGGGAACGCCTTCACGCCGCTGCACTGCGCCGTGTAAGTCTGGGCCACGCCCACCCTGTGCGTCCTCCGCGTCACGCCGCCACCTTCACGCTCTGCTGTGCTTCAGGACGAACGGCCACGAGGCGTGCGCGTCCCTCCTGCTGGACGCCATGGGCTCCGACATCGCCGGCTGCAGGGACGCCAGGGACAGGTGAGGCCGCGCGGTGGCGCCGCGGTGGAGCCAGCCGTCAGGTTCAGGTGTAACGCCTCGCTGCGCCCCCTGCAGGACGCCTCTGCACGCCGCCGCCTTCTCCGGTCACGTCGACTGCATCCAGCTGCTCCTCTCCCATGATGCACCTGTGGACTCGGTGGACGAGTCGGGTCGCACGGCGCTCATGATGGCGGCCGAGCGAGGCCAACTCCCCGCTCTGGGTACTGTGTGTGTGTGTGTGTGTGTGTGTGCACGTGTCTGTGTGTGTGTGGGAGTGTGACAACAAATTGTGTGTTCTGGGTGCAGAGCTGCTGATTAACAGCAACACAAACATCAGACTGACCGACAAAGAGGGAAACATGGCGCTGCACCTGGCCTGCAGTACCGTAAGTGTCCACAAGGAGGCTTCAGCCTAACCGTGGCGGACACACACACACACACACACACGCACACAGGACACACCTGCTGTTTGTCTGTCTGTCAGGGTCAAGAAGAGTGCGTGTTGCTGTTGGTGGAGAAGCTGCAGGACGCGACGCTCATCAACGCCACAAACGCAGCGCTGCAAACGTGAGTTGTGTCCAAAGACGAGCGGCGCGACCGGCGTCAGTCGGCCGTTCGCCTCCAAAAATAGTCCGTCGATTGATCGAACACGCGCCGACTGACTCCGGGTGCTCCGTTCGAGTGAGTTGCACGAACGGGGAAGATGTCGGTCAGCCTCGGTTCGCAGCTGCTCGACAGGTAGCAGGAGCAGAACGGAGGAGGGTCGCTCGAGCGGCGCGTCGCGCTCACCGCCCGTCTGCGTCCGTCTGCGCCCGCAGGCCTCTCCACCTGGCGGCCCGGAGCGGTCTGAAGCGGGTGGTGCAGGAGCTGCTGTCCCGAGGCGCCAGCGTCCAGACGGTGGACCAGAACGGTAAGACCGCCCTCCCGTAGGCCGCCGCCGCCGCTCGCCATTCCAGCGCCGCGTCTGCTCCGTCCGCCCGCTTCGTGTGTGGCAGCGCCGCCTCAGCGCCGTCTGTGTCCTCTTCCGTTTGGCTGCTGACACCCGCCGCGTCTTTAGGGCGGTTACCTCCTCAGTACAAGTTAAAGTTACATTAGTTACTAGTTACTTTTCACTTGCATCCAGTCAAGAACCTCTAACGTCCTTTCATGTACGCGGTAGATTAGGAGGAGGGACCAGGCTGCACGCTCTGTCCGTGTGTGTGTGTCCATGTGTCTGTCTGTCTGTCTGTGTCGCTGCCTGTGCGTCGGCAGGCTGAACTCTAACGGGATGCTGCTCCGCCCCCCTCCCACTCCCCCCGCTCTGCCCGCCCCCCCCTCCTCCCCCCTCCCCCCCCTCCCAGGTCTGACCCCTGCCTTGGCTTGTGCTCCCAGCAGGGAAGTGGCTGACTGTTTGGCTCTCATTCTGGCCTCCATGATGCCTTTCTGCTCCCCTTGCAGCTCCGGGGCGCCCTCCCCAGGCTCCCTGCTGAGGCTGCTGCAGCACCCGGGGGGGAGGGGCCCGGGCGCCGGCCCCCGGGGCCCCCGTAGCCTCAGGAACCCCTCTGGACCCTCCAGCGAGGGAACCACCGAAAATGATTCAGAGGACTCAGAGACCTTCTGACGCGTTGACGCCGACTCGCTCGTCTCCTACCTCCAGCCTTGTACCTG
>JASSRZ010000023.1:1305735-1329780 GCA_032164315.1 Malacoctenus gilli
TGTGTGTGTGTGTGTGTGTGTGTGTGTGTGTGTGTGTGTGTGTGTGTGTGTGTGTGTGTGTGTGTGTGTGCAGAACGAGACATTCCTGTGTCACCGCTTCACGCGCTTCGTCATGAAGTACAACCTGATGTCCAAGGACAACCTGATCGTCCCCATCCTAGAGGAGGAGGTGCAGAACACCTCATCAGCAGGGGAGAGCGAGGCCTGAGAGAAGGAGAGAGAGAGAGAGCGAGGCACACATACACACACACACACACACACACACACACACACACACAGTGTATTCAGGCTCCTGTCTCCTCACGTGACTCCTCCTCCCCCTCCATCAGCAGCAGAGGGCGCCCTCTGCAGGACCTCCTGTAACCACTCTGCTCCTGTTTGGATTAAATACCTATCTGACCTGTAACGTCCACAGGAGGGCGCTCACTGAGACTCCGCCCACCACCAACATGCGCGCGCGCATTACCATGACTACACTGGTTCCACTGGGCTGTTTCCTGCCAACATGCGGGGAACAGCTTGAGTGTTTCAGCCGACGTCAAACTGAAAAATCAACTTTAAAGTTTAGTTTTAACGCTAAATGTTCCAGATGTTTGGCTGACAGGAGCCTAAAATCAGGAAGTCGCATGAAAACAGCGGTTGGACGCAGAGATGTGAGCGACATCGCATCCTCAGTCGTGTTGAGTTGCAGCGGCCATCTTGGAAAAAGGAACGTCACCGCTGCCGTTTCTCGTCTCCACGCCGACCCGAGGGGGGCGAGGCTCTTCGGAAGCCTGGAATGACGCGGGAACGCCACCACAGAAGAAGACGTTCAGACGCCTTCAGTCCGTGTTGCGTTCAAGCGTCTCTGACTGGTCCAGACGAAGCTTCAGATCGTTCCCGCCAACACGTCGGCAACGTTCTTCTTCTGTGGTGCTGCGGGCCAACCTGCCAGAGTAGTCGGGACATGCTTTTCAGAAACGTCGGGAGTCTCAGTGCGCCACCTGCTGTCGAAGCCCCTCCTCCTTCAGCGGCTGGATGAGCAGTCACCGTGGCGAGCTGTGTTGTTGACAAAGCCCCCGCCCCCTGTAAATAGACCCGCCCCCTCACTGTCGCAGTCTGGGACGGTGCTTCACTTTCTCGTGTCGCTTCTCTTCTTTCGGCTCGTGTTGGTTTCGGGGCGTCGGCTCACCAAATTACCGTTAACATGCTGATTCCGTGGTGTGGTAGTGAACTAAGAAGACGTCAACCTTTAGCTTCGTACGTGTTTCTGGCTAACTGATCTGCTTCGTGACGTTTCCCACGTTAATCTCGCCGTGTGCCAAGTGTCTGATGTTCCAAACGGTCTCACGCTTCGACGGAGAAACATCGGACACTTTATCGCTCGGAGCACAAACTCCTCCCCCTTTAGCCCTTCCCCCTCATTAAGTTATTTTGTGGGAGGAGCCTTCTCAGTCCACCCCACTCTTTTTTTTTAAATGAATTTCAAAAATTTTGTTACTGTCGACATTTTCATGATGTCTGTTAATAAAAAAAGACCTATTATTCACTGGCTGCTGTGACGTGTGGTCGTGTTCAGTGACACTCCGTTGCTTCACCAGAAACGAAACGTTTCAGGGACGACGTTTAGAGACATTTTGTAAGTTTTTACTGAATAAAATATCTTTACAACGGCCTTTTTATTTGACCCTTTATGACTGAAGCATCGTTTGATGAGCAGACACCTCAGTAGTTCAGCACCAATATATCTAGAAGCCTGTAGCCTATTTTCTGTAACGTACTTCGGGTCGGAAGTTCCCGCGCTGTCTCTGCGGATGTGACGTCAGCGCGTTCGTGTTAAATGGATCCAGCGTAGGAAACCGTCGACGTGCTAAATCGAATATGGATTTTGTGGATACTCGGAAGTGACCCTCCAGCTCAACTCAGACACCAATGGCAACTCTACGTAAGGTGAAGAAAGTAAAAAAAAAAGCGTCGAGTGCCGTTAAAAAAATCCAAATATGAGAGCGACTGGCGCCGGGCAAAGACGAGCGTCAACATCCGATCCGCATTTGAGTCTTGGAGGGAGCTCAGAGCCGCCTTGGGAATAAAAAGGACCCTGAAATGGCTTTCCTTCTACTGAAAAGGTAAGAAAAGATAACAGCGACCACTGAAAATGTCCCTGTGTTGTTCTCAATTCACAATTGCCGCTTGTATCTATGACTACGTTCTTTTAGGGTTAGCGATAGCCTGCTAGCATTAAACGAAAGCCAGCAAGCCAGAGCATTTACGTTGCGACGTGATCATGGGTGCGTTCATGAAGTGTCTCGTTAAGTGACAATTTCCTTCCCTTTGTCAGCATCGTTCTTGTGAATCAACGTCTTTTTCGTTTGGGATAGTTTATGTCCTGAAGTGTGGTCGTACGAGCGCGCGCGACGAGACCGAGCAGAAGTGCGTGCAGTTCTGTGTTTTGACCACAGGTGGCAGTGTTTGCTCGAAAACTCCGTTTTGCCTCTTTAACTCGGCGCTGACGCACAGCGCTGCTCAGCCAGCTGAAGCCAACGTCCCGGTGGAAAAGCGCCGGACTGCTTCCGGGACTGTAGAAAGGCAGCACGTCAAGCGAATGAAGGGGCGTGGCCTACGTGAGGCAGGACTTCACCTGATTTGCCCCAGTGGTTCAAAGTGGCCACAGTCCCGGCAGTTCCCTCAGACAGACGAGCCAGCGAGACGTGCCGTTAATAAGCTTTAATAGTTTCATAATCTCTGTACATGTACAAACAGGAAGTTACACCAAAATAAAAGCACACAGCTACTGTTTGAGCCTTAAAAAACCAGTCAGCGATCAGACCGGGACCGGTCCGGACCCGAGTCCGCCGACGCAGACTCAGCAGTTGGTGCCGAGGCCGGTCCAGTGATCGGGAACCATCAGGAAGTATTTGTCCATGGCCTCGCAGAAGCGGGCGCGGTACAGCTCGGGCGAGACCACCGTGGGCATCTTCCCTGCGGAACCACAGGAGCAGAGCGTGAGCCAGCAGGGCCGGACCCGGTGAGGACCCGGTGAGGGCTCGGTCCCCCCCCGAGGGCGGTGTCTCAGTGGCGCTTACCTTGGCCTCCGAGGATCCCCGTGGATTTGACCACCATCTCCAGCCTCTTGTCCCACGTGAAGGTCCGGATGTAGTCTGCAGACCAAAGGCCGCCAGAGTCAGGACCACGGAGGACCACCCCCTCCCCCCCCCTCCCCTCCCCTCCCCTCCCCACCACCAGCACTCACCGATGATCCCGACCACCAGCTGGTCGGTGGCGTCGTCGCGGCCCACCAGCAGCGAGTAGTCGATGATGAGGTGGCTGGACAGGAAGTAGGCGTCGCTGTGGATGGCGGCCCTCAGGATGGCCTTGCAGTGGGAGCGGATGTAGAGCGGGTTGTCCAGGATCAGCTTCAGCAGGTTCTCGTCCAGCAGCACCACCTCGCAGCTCTCCTTCCCCGAGTCCGTCTTCACGTTGCGGTTTCTCAGCGACCCCTTCAGGTCGAACACCTGTGGGGGAGGGGGGGGGGGGTCAGTTCCACTGCGCAGCAGCGCCCCCTGCAGTCAGGCCGACCTCCGATCGGCGCTCCCACCTGAGCCATCTTGCGTCCGTAGAACAGGTTCTCCATCACCAGAAGGTCCAGCTTCTTCTCCGTGTTGTTCTGCGAGTTCTTGTAGCCGATCCGGTACACGCCCACAATCTTGGCGAGCGCCGTGGGACGCTGCGAACACATCACGGCGGTTATTCCGCTGCGCCGGGAGCCCGAAGGCGCCTGCGGTCTGGGAGCGCCGGCCCACCTTCTGCTGCACGGCGCCGCTGATGTAGGTGAAGTAATGCGGCGCGAAGTCCAGGAAGGACTGGACCTCCAGCCGGGGCATCTGCTTCAGGATGAAGCGGTCGTCTGACGCGCGGCGGCAGCAGGAGAAGAAGAAGAGCGTGAGAACGTCGGCCGCCTCGAACCCGCTCAGGCCGGCCAGACGATCACAGAGCAGCAACGGCGTGCCGGGATCATCGGCCGAATCATTAGGACATTAAAATGACTCCGAAAACACAACGGGATGCGACTTCCTGTGACCCCTTCCTGCACGTCGCACAAGCCTCTTCAGATGAACACATGAACGGTTCGGCTGTTCTTCTGCTTGGGTGCGGAGCTGCCGCGCGGACCTCCACCTGGATGGAGAACAGAGACGGGACGGGAGGCGGCCCACCTTCGGTGGCGTAGAACACGGCCCCCGACTTGCCGCCGCGGGCCTGCCAGTTGACGCAGTGCGACAGCGAGCGCACGAAGTCCTCCTCGCTGCTCTCCATGATCTGCTCCCGCATGCTGTGGAACTCCTCGGCGTAGTAGATGCGGCAGTAAAACTTGGCGTTGGCGTCCGAGAACTCTGCGTGACGGACAGGAAGAGAGGCGCTCAGAGGTGCGGAGGCGGGGCTTCCCGGCGGGCGCTCGGAGGGGCGACTCACGCAGCTCGATGTGCGGGTTCAGCGTCTGTTTCTTCTGCTTGTCCGTCGCGTCGCTGTCTTCTGCAGGACACACAAACGTTCAGACACGCTCGCACGCTCAAACCGCCGCGTCGAGCGAAACACTCACTGCTCGACTCGCCGTCGCTGCGACTCGGCTGCGCCGCCGCCGCCGCCTCGCTGGGCCTCGCCGGGCTGCTCCTCGCCCGACTCTCCGAGCTGCTGAGGGGGAAACGGACCCAATGGGTTCGCAGCCAATCAGACGCTTCCTCTCACAACGATGATCGTTATGAGGGTGAGGTCGGACAGGAAGTGCAGCTTCTCCTCTGTCACCTGACTTCCTGTTTACCTGAAGGCCTGCGGAGCCTCGTCGCCCCCGGAGCCCGACGGCTGACACAGGTCGTCCAGCGCCGTCTTGTATTCTTTACAGCTGCGAACACAGAGCGCGTGAGAGCGGCGCCGCCCGAGGCGACGAGGAGGGAAGGAAGCAAGAAGGAAGTCAGGAGGGAATGGCGAAAGGGGGCGGGGCCTACCTGAGAGCGAAGGCGATGATGGAGCTCGGCTCGCGCTCGCACACGGCGATGGGAACCCGCTCGTGCTCGTACATCAGGTAGTGTTTGTCCGGATCACTGACGGCGACAACAACAAGAGGGGCGGCTGAGTGACGGCTGGTTCAACCAATCACCGCCATGTGGAGCGCTAAGCCCCGCCCCACTACTCACAATGGAACGGGGATCGGCGTGTAGCTGTTTCCAGGCAGGAAGTTGGCGAGGATGGCCTTCATGGTGGACTTCTCCTTCACCTGACTGTCGGTGGAGCCCAGCAGGTGGCCGTCGAACACGTCTGGGGGGGGAGGGACAGCGAGGTCAGGGGCGGGCCGCGAGGTCAAGGGCGTGGCGCCAGACCACCGACACGACCGACCTTCGGGGAGGCTGACGGAGTCTTGCTCGGCGAAGGACGGCCCCGGCGTGAGCGGCTCTCCTCCGGGGTCTCCTGGCGACGGCAGCAGGGAGGCTGCGGCGGTGGCGGTGGCGGGCAGCGTGCTGAGGTGGCGGTCCTCTGCGAGAAAGCATCCTGCAGTTAGCACTGAAGCTAGCGGCTAGGCTGTGAGGTGGGGGGGGCACCGACCTTTGTCCCCGTTCTGCACCACAGGCGACGGGTTGCGAGGCGACGACTCCACGGCGTTCTGAGACAACAGAAGCACTGCCGTTAGCCACAGGAAGCCCCTCCCACTTAACCCCTAATGGCCCCGCCCTCACCAATACCTGACGGCGAACCCACCTTGCTGTCCTCGGCGGCGGGCGGCCTGTGCCTGCCCGGACTTGGGGGGACGGACAGACGCTTGCGGCCTTTCTCCTGCTGGAACAGGTCCTGCAGTCTGAGACCGGGACAGAACAGGAGCGGGTTCAGGTCCAGGACCTGCACTGAGCGGGACCCTGGAGGACCAGACGGGGCCTTGACGGTTCTACCTGCTGTTCCACGACTGCAGCGTCTCACACAGGCTCTGCTTCTTCATCACCATTGACTCCAGCACCACCTGCAGCTGCTGAGGAGAGTCCTGGCCGCACGCCTGCAGGCGCACCTGCAGCTTCTCCATCCAGCTACGCAGCTCCCCCTCTTCCATCTGCACACACACACACACACACACAAGCCTCATAGAATGGCAGCAGTGAGTGTGTGTGTGCGCGCGCGTGCACGTGCGCGTGTGACCTCTTTCTGGGCGAACAGGTCCTCCATCTTCTCCTCTCGCGTCTTGCTGAAGGTGTCGGTCTTCAGCGAGGTCAGACGGTCGTCGATGTTCAGATACACCTGCGTCACTCTGAGGAGGACAAGACGACGGTGAGGTCACAGGCAGCGTGGACCGATCGGGGGACAGCGGGCCACGGGCAAAGGGGCGCGGTTACTTCTGGGAGAAGTCCTTCAGGTCCTGCTGCAGGTTGGCCTTGGACGGCCCCAGGTTCCGGATGAAGATCTTGGGCCGCGGCAGACAGATCTCCAGCAGGCGGACGGACGTGTAGCTGTGGGAAGACGGGCGGGTGAGCGGGGCGCGGGGGGGGGGCGTGGTCTGTGGCTGTGCGGCGCCGACCTGAAGGAGGCCACCATCTGGTTGTAGGAGAAGTACTGGTGGTAGTCCTTGTGGATGGAGTGTCCGCAGGGCTCGGCGTTGGCCCGCCGCGTGTACTGGTGTCCGTAGAAACGCAGCTCTAAGTACTTGGCGAACGACATGGACCACGAGTCGTTGGACAGCGGGACGACCGGCGTCACCTGCGGGACGGACCGGGCACCGGTTCAGCCTCACGGGGAGGTCACGCTGCGACCTCTGACCCGGGACGCGGCGTGGAACTGGCCTGTTTGCAGCTGCGGCACCACGAGTAGTTGAGGATGGTGTGCTGGTAGCCGGGCACGGGCGAGTCCAGCTCCTTCAGCACGATCTGCACGCAGCCGCTGCCGTGCACGAAGCGCCGCACGTGGTGCACCATGGGAGTCTCGCAGAACATGCTGGGGCACTGGTACGACGGCCTGCGCGCACACACGCACACGCTCGGTTCACGCTGGCCAGCGCCTGTGAGAAGGGGGCGGGATCAGGGCGGGACCCACCTGAAGCAGTAGCGCTCCAGGAAGACGCCCAGCGAGAGGTCGTTCTTCCCGTAGAACTCCATGGTGACGATCCTGAGACACAAGGGGACGGCTCAGTGTGCGTGCACATGTGTGTGTGTGTGTGTGTCTGTGCACGTGTGCGTGCGCTTCACCAGGGGCTGACGCAAGGGTTCGGAGCGTTGTTGGACTGAACTGAGGAGCTGCTGAAGAGCACACACAGCCTCTGATGGTTGATGGGGTTCAGACAGTCCAGCTGAGGGGAAGAAGGAGGAGCCCGTCAGGACAGAGTGTGTGTGTGTGTGTGTGTGTGTGTGTGTGTGTGTGTGTGTGTGTGTGTGTGTGTGTGTGTGTGTGTGTGTGTCACCTTGGGGGCCCAGCTCATGTCACTCAGCTTGCTGGGTTTCTCCTCCTCGCTGTCCGCCTTCACCGGACCTTTGGGCGGCGCGTCGCTCGCCCGCTCGCCGCTGAAGGGGTCTCCGGCGTCCTTCTGCCGGATGCGGCCCCCCTTGGCCCTGTAGTCCGCCACCATCTTGGCCAGGTCCTGGCTGCCGTAGAGCGGCTCCACGATGCGGGTGCTGGTCAGGCTGTGGCAGGGCAGCACCGGGAGGGGCCTGCAGGAGGCGCCGCCGTTGCTCTGGGCCCCCAGCAGGGAGGAGGGCGCCGAGTCCTTCAGGAGCTGCCGCTTCCGGCGGCCCTCCACGTCTTTCAGGTCCTTGTTGAGCAGGGGGGACAGGTAGACCTGCAGCACAGGAGCGGGCGCGTCAGGAGCGCACGCGGGACCTGCCGGCGGGGCCTGGGGGCCACGAGGCGGCGGGCCAGGAGGCGGCGGGCGGTACCTGCTCGGGGAAGTAGTCGCGGCTGGGGCAGTGCCTGCCGGGCGCCGTCAGCAGGAAGGGCTCCTTGAAGGTGATGAAGGGCGAGATGCAGAGGATGATGTCCTTCAGCTCCTGCTTGAAGACGCCGGAGAAGGACTTGAGGCGGTCGTCGGACGAGGCCACCTGCTCGGCCACGAACAGGCCCGTGTCGTCCTGCAGGGGGTCCCGGAACACCTGGGGGGTGGGCGTCTCCGGCCCCTCGTCCTCCCCCTCCGACTCCCTGGTGGGGGTGTCCGACTCCCTGGTCTCCTGGTCCTCCTCCATGATGAACGGGGGACAGACGGACAGCGGGGGGCCGGGGGGGCAGGAGAACGGGGAGGAGGTCCTGGACTCCTCCTGGGAGCTCAGCTCCTCGGGGACGGCGTCTCCGCGCCGGGGGGAGGGCGCGGCGTCCTGGCCTCGTTCCGGGCTCCCCCCGTCCTCCCCGGTCTCCCCCTCGCCGGCGGTGCCGCCGCCGCCACTGCCGCTCTCCAGCAGGCAGGGGAAGGAGGTGCCGCGCGCCAGGCTGGGCGGCATGGCGAACTCGTCCATGAGGAAGGAGATCTCCAGCTGCGAGTGGTACGCCACGCACACCATCAGCGTGATGATCTCCTTGACGCGGGCCAGCTCGTACTGGGACGCCCCGCGCAGCTTGATGGAGCAGCCCAGGTGGGGGGGGCAGCCCTCAAAGAACATCAGCGTCTTCTGCTCACCTGCAACAGAGGTGGCGTCAGAGCGCCGTCCACCGCGCGCACGCAAACGCACGCACACACGCACGGCGGCTCACTGTTGGCCAGCGTGAAGGGCTGCATGTAGAACTTGTGGCAGGTCCCCAGTCGGGGTTTGGTGAGCAGCTGGTCCATGGACATGACCAGGTCTCCCTGCGTCATGCGGCTCACCCGGTCCAGGACTTGCTGCGGGGACCAGACGCAGCAGAGGGTCAGCACAGCCCAGGCGAGTGGCGGTAGCGGCGGTAGCGGCGGGCGACCTGCGGGGGGCGCACTGACCGGTTTGACGTTGATGACCAGCGTGATGCCGTGCTCCAGCAGCATGTCCTGCGCCATGCGGGACACCGTCTTCTCCACCAGCACCAGGTTGGGCCGCACGTCCACGATGCGCTGCACGTAGTTCTTCAGGAACTCCCGCTCCTACGCCGGGGGGGAGGGGGGGACGGGGTGAGACAGCGAGGGGGGGAGGGGCGGCGGCCTGCCGTGAGCGGCCAGCGCGAGCTCCTCACCTGCAGCACGATGGGGTCGATGCAGGTGAACTTGGTCTCCTCCCGGTACAGGTACTCGATGGAGCACTTGAGCAGCAGGATCTTGGGGTTCTTGATGTAGGCGTTCATCTGAAAGGAGCCGAAGCGGCGCTGAAGACGGCGCGCCGACGCACGGGCGGCGCCGCGCGCCGGCTCGCGCCACACCTACCTTCTTGTGAGCCACGTTCTTGGTGCACACGAAGCCGTTGACCACGGCCGAGTCGAACTTCCTGCCGCCGCAGATCTGAGACAGCGACGGAGCCTCCGGTCAGCTCGCGGGGACAAAACTCGGAGACGCAGACGGGGGACGGACTGGGCCGTCGTCTCACCTTCTTGATGTGGACCAGCTGTCGGATGTCCATGTCGTCGTCGCAGTTGCGCACGTCCGGCCGCACCGTCTGGACCACCTGCCGGACCACGGGGACGATGATGTCCCTCCAGGACAGGGACAGGGACTCGCTGTAGAGCAGCTGCTGCAGCAGCGCCATCATGTGGCTGTGATTGGCCGAGCTGAAGAGAGAGAGGAGCGCCGTGAGACCGTCGGAGGACGAGAGGCCGGAGGAGACGCGCTCTCGCAGACGCACGCAGGCGACGGGAGCCTTCAAAATAAAAGCAGACTGTGGAGACGGTCTCGTTCGGACCACCTGAAGGACTCGGGACACACGGGACGCGGCGGACTCACAGCAGCCTCTCCATGGCGGCCTTCTCGCCGTTCTCCTCCCGGAGCTGATCCAGGGAGCTGTGGTGCCAGCCCAGAGGAGTCAGCAGCAGCTCCTTGGCCTTCTCCTCCACCCGCCGGTTGAACAGCGACTCTGCAGGAGGGGAGGAGCGGGCTGAGCGGCGGGCACGCACGGGGGGGGGGGGGCGGGGGGTGGAGCCTACCTTTGATGAAGGCGTCACTGATCACGATGTTCTGTCCTCCGTCCTCGGACACCAGGAACTCTGGAAACGAGGGAAGGTCACACGCTGTTGGAGACGCGGCCAATCAGACGACAGATCCGTCGCTGGACAGCCAATCGCCACTGAGCACGTCACACGGGAGCAGCGGCCCGAAAGTCGCCTCACTGAAGGCCGGGAAAAACCCAGCGCGCGCACAAACTGGTCCTGGTCTGAAGCTCAGAGTTGAGGGGGGAGGAAGGAGGGGGGGGGCTCTGCTGCTCCTTCTTCAAACATCAAATGGACAAACTGTGTGTGTGTGTGTGTGTGTGTGTGTGTGTGTGCGTGCGTCTGTGTGTGTGTGTGTGTGCGCGTGTCCGTGTCCCACACACCATTACATGTGAGGATCATGCAGAGAACAGGACATTCGATTCACACGCAGCCGTCAGTGATGAAGCCAGCAAACTGATTCAGTGTGACAGTTCATCACGCACGTGTGTGTGTGTGTGTGCGCGTGCGTGTGTGTGCGCGCGCACCTTTCTGCTCAGCACTCGGCGGTACATGAGGGTACTTGGCCTGCTTCTTGATGTGGAAGTTGACATTATTCTGCTCCATGTTGAGGTTGATGGAGGCGGCCGAGTCGCTGTCCACTGCGGAGTGGAAGCTGCTGACCGACGTCCTCTTGCTGGGACTGGCAGAGTCTACACACACACACACACACACACACGTGCACCTTCTTCAGATACGCTGTGGTGGATTGGGGTGTGTGCGTGCGTGCGTGCGCGTACTGGGCGTGGTGTACTCGTTCTCGTCGCCCAGCTGCTCCGTGTCGCTGTCATCGAACTTGATGTCCTTGCACCAGGACGGCTCCGAGTGTCCCTCCAGGGAGTTGATGCTGTCGCTGTCCGGGGACGGCGTCTCGCTGAACTCCGTGCTCTGCGGGGAGTCCACGGCGTCAGCGCCCTTACGGCCGCTCGCGCGGTCGAAGCCCCGCCCCCCTCGGCGGCCGCTCACCTGCAGGGGGCGGTACAGGGCGTACTCGTCCCTGAACAGCTGGTCGTGATGGGTGACGCAGTCCAGCCAGCGGCCGTCCACCAGCGCTTGTCCGATGGCGATGGCCTGAGCCCTGCGGGGACACGCAGGGAGAGCGGCGCCGTCTCCTCACTGGCCAACAGGGGGCGACGGAGCCCCAGAGAGGAAGAGCAACCGGCAGAACGGGAAGTACCGCGTGGAGATGGTCCCGTTCCTCAGCAGCCAGTTGACCAGCTCCTTTCCCACAATGCAGTTGGGGTACGTCCGCAGCCAGTAGCGGTGGTCCTGGAACTCCATCCCCGTGTTGTTGTGGCAGATCTTCTTCCACAGGTCCTTCAGCTGGGAGGAGTCCTGGAGCAGGAGGAGGAGGAGGAGCATGGGTCAGCTGTACAGCTTGCATCAGAACCCTGCTGATGGTTTTAGGAGGAGGTGGGCGGAGCCACGAGCAGCTACCAGCAGGATCTTCCGCTCCTCCTCGCTGTGGTCCAGCTTGGAGCCGCTCTTGGTCCCGGACATGGCTCTGTTGGTGGGGGGGCTGACCGAGCTGTCGTAGGACGGCACCATGGAGGAACCTGAGCGGTCCAGAGACAGCGTGGTCACGCTGGCTGACCTGGGGGGGAGCGAGGGGGAGGGGCCACTTCAGACATGGTCACACAACTGCCAGACCAACGCCGGCTCCATCCAGATTCAAACACTGAAGGAAAGTCCACGCGGAACTCTTTAGGAACTGGTTCCAGAACCAAAGGAAAGGAAACGATCACAGGTCACGTGACATCACAAGTCGACAACAGGACACAGGAATAAACCGGACTCAAAGACTTGGCGTGCGGCGGCGGCGGCGGCGGCCTGGAAAGCTCCGGCTGCTTCCTGCTCCCAACGAGCAGCCGCCAGCGACCCTTGAACCGATTCAGCCGTATGGCACCAGGGAGGTCTGGAAACGGACCAGGAAGCCTCCAGGACCCCCCCAGGAGTGCGACACCTGTGGTGTGAACGGTCTGGATCCAGAGCGAAACCAGTTTGACACAGTCCGACAGAGCAGGGGCGGCGGCGGCACGGCTGACCTCTTCCTGGCCGGAGACTTTCCCACGTCTTCGGGCAGCGAGCTGAGGCGCGAGCTGAGGCCGCCGCTCGGAGGCTCCTGACGAATCATGCTGCACAACACACATGTCAGTCAGAGTCAGTGTCGCCCCCTTCGGTCCGATATGTGAATCGCAGCGACAACCTGAGGCCGGAATACAGAAAAACCACAGAAGAAGAAGGAGGAAACAAAGAGGCACACTCACTTCTTTCTCATCCCAATGGGAGTTTTTCTGTGCCAGAGAGAGAGAGAAGAAGAGAGACAGAGGGGGGGGGCAGGAAGCAGGTCAGTAGACAGCAGCAGCAGCAGGTCTACAGGGGAGGTGGACGGTGACTCTCAGCTGGCTGCACTCTGGGTGGACGAAAGCGCCCGTTCCCACTTTGGCCCCGGGTTCACCTGCCGTAAACGCTGGAGCCCACCTGAAGGGGAGGCCGGGGAAAACCCAGCGCACTCGCCACCTGCTCTCAGTCTTTGATTCCTTAACCAGAGTGACAGTCAGCAGAGATGAGATGGAGTCGGAGTCGCTGATTCACGGGGGAGGAGGAGGGAGGGGGGAGGAGAAGGAGGGAGGAGACTCTGCTGCCCCCTCCTCAAATGGACAAACTGTGTGTGTGTGTGTGTCCGTGTCCGTGTCCCACACACCATTACATGTGAGGATCATGCAGAGAACAGGACATTCAATTCACACACTGAGCCGACAGAAGAGGAGCATGCAGCCAGCAAACTGATTCAGTGTGACAGTTCATCACGCGTGTGCGTGTGCGTGTGCGCGCGCGTACCTCTGCCAGGGCAGGTCTTCCTCCAGGAAGATGTTCCTGCTGGCTTTGCGTCCTCCGACGGGCGTCCGCGGCTCGCTGGGCTCCAGCACGCACACCGACAGCGGCGAGTCGGACAGCACGCTCAGGTCCTCGCCCAGCGAGCCCGAGTCTGCCGAGTGGGCGTAGCTGAGCGCCAACTTGCGGCAGTACGTGCACGCGCGGAGGTCCCCTGCGTACAGGGAGGGGCGAGGCAACAAGCTGACCAGGACGAAGCCGAAACCACGCCGCCGCCGCCGCTTCCCTTCACAGCCGAAACATTCGGGGTCCCGGTTCTCGCGCGGAGCCTCCAGGAAGTCGTTACCTGTGTAGCCCATGAACTTGCCCGGGATCTCCTGGTTACAGCAGCGGCTGCAGAAGATCTGGCCGCACAGTCGGCAGTGGTGTCTGCGCCGGAAGGTGGTGAACTTCTCGTTGCAGTCGTAGCACTCCTTGCACTGGCTGTCCGGCATCCAGTACTGCTTCAGGTCACTGTCCTGCAGAGGAAGGGGGGGGGGCAGTGACCCTGAGACGTGCCCGGAAGCAACCGGGACCTCGCGCACCTCCCCGACACACCGAGGCCCTCCGAGCCGGCTCCTACGGCAGTCGGACGGAGCCGCCTGCGTGAAGTTCCCCTGTGCGGAAAGTCATCGTGCCGCTACCGTACCTGGCTCTTGCCCTCCATGATCTCCTTCAGCCTCTTCAGGGCGGTGCGAAGCTGCACGGCAGTGCGAGGGTCGTGGTTGCTGAGGGGCGTGTCCGACTTCCTGCTCACGTCTAGCATGCACACACAGAAACGCACGGGATGATGCCGCTGTGTCGTGGCTACAGTCATGTCAACACAACAGTGCGTTAAAGGGGAGTTAACGAGCGAACTCGTCAGTCAGCACACGAAATCCGTCCGTCCGTCTTCCCAGTATACAATCTGCTACTTCTAACTCAGCGAAATCCAGCAGGATGCACCAGCGTCTGAGCATGAAGGGGTATTTACACCACGATCTGCTCTGCATATCTCTGGAACAGCTGTGAACCCACCAGTCACCAACGAAGGAGGACAGGAAGGAGCAGAAAGTGGCGAAAAACCGACAGACGCTGAAGAGATCAACCACCTGTACACGTCCCACACAGGAGGAGCTGTGTGTGTGTGTGTGTGTGCGTGCGTGCGTGTGTGTTACCCGAGGTGGTGGATGTGCGTCGGAGGAGCTCTGCGGGTTGTTTGCGGTGCGTCCGGGAGCTGTAGGCAGAGTGGGACGGACTGGCTGACCAGCTCCTCCTCTCCGACTGCGGTGAAGGAGACGGTCCGTCGGACTTCTCGGAGACCGTGGAGGGAGGACGGCCCTCCTCTGAGCACACACACACACACACACACACACACACACACACACACACACACAGAGTTCTTTGTAGTTCCTCTTAATCCAACCTCAGCAGCAGCAGTAGCAGAAAACACCCGAGTGTGCTTGTGTGTCTGTGTGTGTTTGTGTGGTCACCTTTGTTGTTGAAGCGGAACAGGTTGACGAAGGAGCTGTAGGCGGAGCGGAGTGGCGGCTCATCCTGCTCTGGGGTCAGCGGCTTGAATTGGGTCAGGTGGGAGGGGCTTGTGGGCGACGTGATGGGGTGCTCGGCGGTCCAGTCGGTGGAGGCCGCAAACGAAGGCTTGTCGTCAGCGGCCATGTCGGTGCTGAGGAGGAGGAGGAGGAGAGAGGGGTCATCCTCAGGGTCAAGATCATGGGGGGGGGGTCACCTCACCCCCAGATCTGGGGGGAGCTGACGCCCTCAGCCACACTGAGTCACGTGCTGCCTGATCAGACTCAACCCCTCACGTGACCTTCGACACTGGTCGGACCTGGGTTATCTTGAGGGTCCGTCGGTTGTCAGCGGAAAACTGCCTGTTGGCAGCGCGCGCACACATACACGCATGCGCACACATATGCACTCGTGACATGAACGTGACGGTCAGGCTGCCGCGGATCAACAAGCGTGAACGTTCCACTCTGCTAGATTTCACACACAAACACACACACACACACACACACACACACACCGAGTCTCGTCTTCACACCATGACGGATGCGGTGCAGAAAAAGCAGAAGTAGAAGCAGAAGTCGTCGCCCCCCCCCCATCTCCCCCATTAAGTGACCGGCTTTGGCGTGACCGCGCAGTCCCGGGCAGCCCCTCCGATTCTTCACACACATACACACTCACTCACTCACACATACACACACCCCGCATAAAGTCCCTGCGGTGCTCAGTGTGTGCAGGTCAGGACGCACCACGATCACTGGCACAGTTAGCTGGAAGTGTCCAGCTCGCTTCCCGTCGGCTGTCCCGTCCGACGGGCTGATTTGCGGACCGTGACAGTCCGTCGCGGCTCGGCCGGCAGGGTGACGGCTGCGGCTTCGGAGTGTTTCTGTCGTCCTGCCCCGGGACCGAGCGGCCCCTGTCGCCTCCCCGAGAGCGGCTCCTGCATTTAACAGCTCCTGCTGCCGATCAGCTTAGCTTAGCAGCCGGCTAGCCCAGAAGTCAGCTGATTTAAGCCTCGACGCGAGCTGCGGCGGAGCCAGCAGAGGGAGTTACCGGTTCGGTGTTCCAGCTGCTCATCACTGCCGGCGCCTCCAAATGTCACCACATCTGTCCAACAGCTGCAATTCATCCAGAAAACACCCCAACAGACTTCCGCTAATTAGCCGGCAGCCCCGTCCAATCGACTACCGCCGCCTCTGAAGGTGCAGACAGCACGGGCCGCACCCAGAGAAATCGATAAAGCGCCCGGCTGTGATCTCCGCGGAACGGTGCGGGAGCGTTAGCTCTGTCGCCTCACGACCGGGGGTCGCGGGTTCGAACCCAAGCAAAGCCTTCGTCTACTGGATGGAGAAGTAGAGGAGACGACTGAGCTCAGAGTACAAGCAAGTATCAGTTTGAAGTACTCCTCTATCAAGCAAAAGTTGGGTAAATACATATTAAACCATGGTAAAAAAAAAAAAAAAAAATCCGGTCGTTGAACCAGTCATCTACATAATTTCACGCAGCAACAAAAGATTTTTTCAGGATTTTATTGAATTATAATTTGTACTTGTGTGTCACAAGTTTTTGAAATCAATCAAATGTCCAAAAATACCCAGCAAGTCTTGGGAATTGGCGGCCAGATGGACGGATGATTCATAAAGTCACATTCCTGATAAAGAAATGAAGTCTTTCCTGCCTGAGCAGACAAACCGAGGGCGTCAGTGCCAGAAACGCCGTCTCTGATTGGTTCTGAGGCTTTGGAAACGCCCTGCGTCGTGACGTCACTGCTGCTGATCGCGTTTGAAACCACAGACCAACACAAGCGTCTCCGCGGCGTTTCTGCTCTGTCGGGACTTCAGCGATAAAGTTTCGTTTGGAGCCGGAAAACCCGCTAATTTCCGCGACTACCGGCCGGTTTGGAAAGGAGTCCGTGACGGAAGGAGGCAGGGCCGACGGTTCGGGGCACACCGGGACCGGAGAGCCTCCCGCGGCCAACGATGCTAACGGCCGCCGAGGAACCAGCGCAACGGACACCGGCAGAGTGTGCGCGTGCGCGTGTTTATGCGAATAACTTGAGGTCAGGATGATGCTGTGTTGGTGTTTTCGCTCTCTAACTGCTGTTTTATCTCCACAACGTCCTGTTTCGGTGCAGCCGTTTCGCACTCGGTGGTATATCAGCTTGAACTGTGATGATTAACTCAGTGCCCCCCCCCCCCCCCTCCAGGTCCGACATGTTCCCCATGAGGACGATGACGCCGCTCAAAGCGTCCAAGCAGACTTCGGCTGCGGCCTCAAAGATCAAGAACAAGATCCTCAGTGAGTCCGCGGGAGCTTCTTCCTCTCGCGTGTGGCTTCCTGTGGCGCTGACCCGCTGACCCGCTGACGCTGCCTCCCACACAGACACGTCGTCCTTCTTCAAGGTGTCCCTGAAGACCAACAACCGGGCGCTGGCCGTGGCGCTGGAGGCGCAGCGGGAGCACAGCCGGCAGCTGGAGCGGCAGGTGGTGCAGCTGCAGAAGCAGGTGGAGGTGCTCTGCTTCCAGCTGGCTGCCAGGAAGCACAAGCACAGGAAGCTGGTGAGTGTCTGCGCAGGTGTGCGCGTGCGTGTCTGCATCTGCAGACTGCCCACCTGCTGCTCTTCCTCCCCAGGTGCTCGTGCTCAAACACCTGCACAGCGACACCCTGCAGCACCTGAGCGCCGCCTCCGAGCTGCTGAGCGACCAGGTGAGACGCCCGCCGCCGCCGCCACGCTGCCGAGGTCAGCCCGGACGCCGCGTTTCACCGCCGTGTCTCCCCTCTAGGAGCTGTACGACCAGCGCGCCAGCCCGTCTGAAGATGGCCGCGGTGACGCCGCGGCGGGCAGGAGGTCAGGAAGGCTCCGCCTCTGTCTGCTGACGCTCCAGCAGCGGTGGACCTGACGGCGCTCTCTTTCCCTCTGACAGGCACTCTGACGCTCCGCAGGCGGCGCTCCCGTTTCAGACGCGTCCCAACGGAACGGACGTGAGCGGCGGCAAGGCCGTCGGCGAGAAGGAGACGCCGCGCCGCGTCGACACCGGTAACGCGCTCGGTCTTGTTGACGTGTTGCAGCTCGGACGTTTTCCGCGGCGAGCCAGAAGAGACCGTCCTTTCTCTGTTGTCGCACCCACAGATGCTCAGGGGGCGGAGTCGGAGCGGCGCCCACGCGTCACCACGAGCTGCCTGAAGCCCGAGGTGGAGCAGGCGTCCGCCGCGCTCCGACGGTCCGGCCCCGACGTGACCTCCGTCCCTCGGGACGCTCCGGCCCGCGCTCAGGCCACGCCTCCCCCCGCAGAGCTGCAAAGCAGCTGCAAGGAGAGGACGGTGCTGCTGAACACCAGCATGGAGATGACCGTGTGCCACGGCGCCGACATCGTCACCCTGGAAACCAAAGCCAAGAAAACGGGTCGCGCCTGCAAGCCGAAAGGCCAGAAGAAAACGGAGGCCAGCGCGGAGGTCGTCCGGCCGGCCCCGGCAGACCCCCCTGACCGCCGGCCCCCCAGAACCCAGAGCAGGAAGCTCACCGCCTCGCGCATCCCCAAACTGGGCAGCAGTCAGGACAAGGTCCGGTCCGGGGACGCCGTCCCGCCGGCCCACGGCGGCAACGCCGAGGGAGCGGCGGAGCGACCAGTCGGCCGTCGGTCCGACCCGGAGCAAACCGGAGGTGGAGCGGGACACCGTCCCCCCGAGGCGGAGCCCGGCGCCGAGTGCCGCCTCTCCTCCGAGAGCAGCTTCAGGGCCGTGAACTACTCGCGCGGTAGCCACAAGTCCAGGTGTCGCAGCACCTTCGTGGTCTCCGTGTTCGAGGACGCTGCCTCGTCCGGTGGGGCGTGGCCACGCGGGAACTCCAGCCCTCCGGACGGCCTGCAGCCGCCGAGTGCCAAACGACCTCGGCTCGCTGCTCGGGACCCCGATGGACGGCCTGAGGAGGACCTGAGGGGAGGGGCCAACCCAGACGGCGACGCCATCGCCTCGGGCCCCGAGGCTCAGACGCACAAGAAGGCCAGGAGGGAGGAGTCGGCGCACTCCAGCAGGAAGAAGGAGAGTCGGCTGACCAGCAGAGGCGCCAGGCCCGACGGTCGAGGTCAGTCTCGGTACTTCGACCAGATCTGTGGGCTCCGCCCCCAGTCCGATGACCTCGCAACGCCGGGACCGACCTCTGACCTCGGAGACCGGCCGCAGTGTCCGTGGGAGCCAACGCTGGATGACCAGAGATCGCCCTTCACGCCGCAGACTGGCGCCGACGGCAGGGCGCCGAGGGGGACCTTCGTCACCCGCAGGCGCAAAACGCGCCACAGTCGGAGTTCGCGTCCGAGCAGCGGCAGGTCGTCGGCCGCGTCCGACGCTGGCGGTCGTGTTCTGGGCGGCGCCGACGAGGCCGTCGGCCGGGAGCTGGAAGACCTGCTGATGGACGAGCTGCCGCCGTGGCTCGGCGCCGACGTCAGCGCCGTCAGCTCGGTGGCGTCGTTGTTGCTGACGACTCCCCGTAGGACGGAGGTGGAGGAAGGCGCCGCCGTTCAGGCCGACGCGTCTCCAGGTGACGTATGAGGGGTGACGTCGCGGTGATGTCACTGGGGGGGTCCTGGTCAGAGTCCCGAGACCACCAGCGGGTGGCGGTGGTGAGCTGGGGGGTCTCAGCGTGTGGTTTGCTTGTCACGGCAGGACGCGTGTTGACGGCGCTGACCAACACCACGACCACGCTGGACGATGGAATCGGAGGGCGGAGTCGGAGGCGTCGGGGCGCCGTCAGCTACAAGGAGCCGCCGCTCAACAGGTGGGACGAGGCCGCTGTCCTCCCTAATGGCCAGCGGGGGGCGCAGTGTGTAACGTCTTGCTGTCTCCAAACAGCAAAATCAGGCGCGGAGACAAGTTCACCGAGGACACCTTCCTGAGCTCGCCGGTCTTCAAAGAGGCCAAGAAGAGGAAGAAGAAGAAGAAGGGCGGCGCCACCGCCACCGCCAAAGTCTGACCCTCGACGGACCGATGTTGCCGCCTGTTTTCCTTTTATATTTTTGCAGTCCAATAAAGTTATTTTGAAGCTTGATGTGGGGCGCGGTGTTTGTCTCCGCACTTGGTTTAGTCACACTCGCAAGAGTTCAGACGGTGGGGACGGCCGGCGCAGGGCCTCCGCCCGCCGTGGAGCCTCAGAACTCCGTCCCTCCGCCTGGTCTCCGGGAAGCGGCTCCTCGCTGGGAGGCGTCGCAGTCGGAACGCCGCCGCACCACCCGATAGCCTCCTGTGAATTATTCAGCAGCCGCTGAGCTGAGCTCGGGCTGCGGGCGGCTCCAGTGTCTGCCGAGCTCCACCCGTCCAGCGCCGCCGTCCCCGTCGAGACCTCGGACCTGCCGAAGCGCCGGAGGATCGCGAGGTGAGTCCGACGCTGGCGTGTTGGCTTCGCTTGAAACGTGCAGCCGTGGGCGCGTCGTTCAGGCGCTTTTCTTCAGGTCTTCAGCCTTCAGACCGTCGGTGGAGCCGCCGGCCTCCTGAATCTCCGAGCGGGTCCACAGGCGGGAATGTTGTCCAGCCTAAGAGTGTTCCCAGGAAAGACGCCGTCCTTCGACTCGGAGCTTTCTGTAAAAGTCCCTGGAACCTGGAGGGGGCGGGGCTGCGTGCTCGCCGGACCGAGTCCTCGCTGGTCTCTTTCATGTTGTTGGTCTTCAGTTCCCGCAGCATGATGCTGCCGCCTCCGTGCAGGAGGCCGAGTCAGCCCGGCTGCGTCGCGCTGGACTGGATGAGACGTGGCCTTCCTGAAACGATGAGAGCCTCTGTTGTTTCTGCAGACGGCTTCATGCGTTCACTCCCAAAATGGAGGCCAAGCAGCTGAAGAGGGACGTGGAGGCTCTGATGTGAGTGGCTCGCAAGATCTGCGAGCAGGTGGGAGGAGCGCGCTCTGATTTCTGCTCCCCATCCTCACAGCGGCGACTACGTCGGACACAAGCTCCGGGAGAAGTCCTTCGACCCCAAGGGGCGGGGCCGATCCACCGTGCTGGACGATCTGGTAAGAAGGCAGCGCTCTCCGGCGCTGCCGAACCGCCCGCCGTCTGCGCCGCTCACTCAGCTGGGCTTCACCCGCAGGCTCACTACGACCTGGCCATCAGCGTCGCCCTCTGGTGGCTGGACAGGGAGGAGGGCCGGGCCGTGCTGGACAGAGACATCATGTGAGTGCCGAGCGGCGGCCGTCGCAGCCGCTTCCCTTCCGGTTCGCTCACCGGAACTTTCTCCCGCCGCAGAGGAGCGCCGAGCAGCTCCGGCGGCGCGGCGTACCCGGACCGCTGCGAGCGCGAGGCCATGATCCTGTCGTCCTTCGCCGGGATCGTCATCGTGAGTGTGGCGCCGGCCCGAGCCGGACTCGGACATCCACGCCGAAGCGCCTCAGACCTGGTCTGGACCTGGACCTGGAACCAGACCTGGACCAGAGTCCACTTCACAGACCTTGAACCTGTCTAAGAATGAATGAATGAATGACATTTCAGACACATTAAAGCATTTCATTTATCTGACTTCAAAAGTAGCGGTCCTAAACTCGAGCCCTGTGGCACTCCGCAGGGGATCTCGTGCTAGACCAGGTTCACACAGTCAGAGAGGCTCTCGCTTTGGTGGTCTGCTGACCCTCTGTGTCCATGCTGCAGGACAGTCTGCCCGTGGAGGACATCCTGTCTCTGTACAGGTGTAAACCCGTGGCTTCGTACCGCACTCATCCCTCCAAGGTACAGCCTTTACTTTGAAAGTAAGACTCGGGTCGGCAGCTGGTGTCCTGCCCGCTAAACTCTGCTGTGTCCAGTTTTTGGCGGTCACTTCCTGTCCACGTCCGTGTCCCACAGGCCCCCATCGTCTGTCCCTTCACGCTGTCCTACCACCCGCTCGCCATGCTGGCGTCCTACCAAGCTGTGCATCACTCCAAGCAACACAGTGAGTCAGTGACTCGGGGAGTGACTCGGGGAGTGACTGCGTGACTCCTCTTGACTCCTGGTCTGAACCTGCTGCAGATCAGAAGCTTAAACGATGGCTGGCTGAGCGGGCCAAGGTCAGCCAGCGGCAGGACTCCTCCCCCTCCTCCTCTTCCTCCTCCTCCTCCTCCTCGTCCTCCTCCTGTCAGTCCGTCCTCAGTGTGAGTCCCTGCGCCTCCCCCTGAGTGATCAGTGGTCTGTGTCCCAGAAGGATGTGTCCTCTCTGGACTTGAACTTGTCTGCTTCCCCACAGGACAGCAGTGAGGACAGCCAGCAGGGAGACTCTGAGGGGTCTCAGGAGACCCTTCGGGACTGACGCCCCCCCCCCCCCCATCCCCCCACCTCAGGAAGGACTGGATGGTTCAGCCGCTCCTCTGCACTCCATGTACTCGATTACTCTGACGCGCGGCCTCGCTTTGTTTTTGTTCCGCTCATTTAGAACCTGTCGGAATAAAAGCTCTGAAATCTGATGTCCGGTTGTTCGATCGGTTCAAACTGAGCCCGACTTCACCAGATCTCGGCCTCAGGCTGAGGGACGCTGGTCCCAAGAGGGAGCGTCAGCAGGACCCTGTCGGTGAGACCTGAACCCGACCCGGGCTGGCCACGGTGTCCCGGTGAGCCGTCCGTCCTCTCGGGCGGAGACGGCAGCCGGACGGAAGCGTCCCGGCGGCTGCTCTCATATTTCCCTCCCGGGCCGATTTTCGATGACCGCTGACTTTGTGCGAGCAAAGATGGCCGAAGGATTAGTGGATGAAACGGCGCTCCGAGGGCCGCGGCCGGCCAGCAATTTGCCGGCTGGGACTTTGCTGGGATGATTCAGCGCTTTTGGCTCTATGTGCCGGATCAAGACTTTTGGCAGCCGTGCCAGCGCGTTAAACCCTCATTGAACCGGCAGCCTCTCGGGGATCGGCCGACCTTTTGATTGAGGTTTATATAGCGGGGCGCCGGCGCTGCCGAGGGACACCGCCGCTGTGGGGAGGTGACGGCACGCTGCAGGATGAGCAGTAAGGTAAGAAAGAGGCCTCGTCGAGGGCCGGCGTGCCGGAGAAACAGCCGGCGACACTTAACCGGGCAGGACCGTTGGTAGGACTGCACACGCTGAGTCAAGGGAGACTGGGAGGAGGAGGAGGAGGAGGAGGAGGCTTGGGGAGAGCTCCTGTCTGCTCCGTTAAAGGATGAAGGCTCTCCCACGAAGACTGAAGCACAAGCAGCGGCAGCAACGGTCCGAGTCTCAGTCCGTGGTGAAGACGAGTGGAGCCCGAATGCTTCCTCGGGGGGCCAAGTGCTCCCCGAAGGAGCGAGGGAGGAGCTGGGTGTAGAGCTGCAGAAGCCTCGGACACCCCCCGGCCGCCTCCTCGGGGAGGCGTCCCAGTGACGCTCCACGCTGAGCTGGAGCCCGGCTGGCCGGCGACCTAATCCGGGCAGGAGGAGGAAGGAGCCGAAGGCTCCCGAACTCCCGCTCGCTTCCTCCCTCCCCTGAGAGCCAGCAGGCTAAGGTAATGCTAAGCTAATGCTAGGCTGCAGGGGATCCAAGGTAAACCACCGCGTGGACTGACCCGACCCGACGTCCGACCGGACGTCGTGACCTCGCTGGTGAACGTCCTGTGACTGGATTAGAAACAGGAAGTCGAGGTGCTCGTCTGTCCCTGTCACACGAGTTTCAGCTGTTGGAGATCCGAGTGGATCAAACCGCCCAAAGACCAAATAATCCTTTTGCTTTATTCCAAGAAAAGTCATCTCAAACATCTTCTGTTGTCATCTTCTGCTTCGTCCCCCCCCCTCCTCCTCCTCCTCCTCCTCCTCCTCCTGCTCCTCCTGCTCCTGCTCCTCCTGCGCCTCCTCTCTGCTCTCAGATCATATTCTATGAGGACAGGAACTTCCAGGGGCGCTCCTATGAGTGCGACGCCGACTGCCCCGACATGCACCCTCACTTCAGCCGCTGCAACTCCATCAAGGTGGAGAGCGGCTGCTGGGTCCTCTACGAGAAGCCCAACTACACGGGCTACCAGTACGTCCTGACCCGGGGCGAGTACCCGGACTACCAGCGCTGGATGGGCTACAACGACACCATCCGCTCCTGCCGCACCTTCTCCTACGTAAGTGCACCGGGCGGCCCGGCGCCTGCGGCTCCGTCGTCGACGCGTGTCTGTCCGTGACCGTGACCGTGACCCCGCCTCCCCTGCAGACCAGCGAGGGGCCGTACCGTCTTCGCATCTACGAGCGGCCCAACTTCCAGGGTCAGATGATGGAGTTCAGCGAGGACTGCCAGTCGGTTCAGGACCACTTCCGCAGCGGCGACATCTACTCCTGCAACGTCCTGGACGGCTACTGGACCCTCTATGAGCACGCCGACTACCGCGGGCGCCAGTACTTCCTGAGGCCCGGCGAGTACCGCAAGTTCAGCGAGTGGGGGGCCACGTGCGCCACCACCGGCTCCTTCCGGCGCATCACGGACTTCTAACGAACGGCCCGCCGGCTCCTCGGCAAACCGCTGACGGGCCAGCTGTGAGCGGCGCCCCAGATGTCAAGAGCCAATAAACGCAGCTGCTGTCAAGTGTGTTTCTGTGGAGTGAACTCACACACACACACACACACACACACACACACACACACACACACACACACACACACACACACACACACACAC